>VYZQ01049215.1:374-30423 GCA_013400655.1 Mystacornis crossleyi | reverse complement strand
ATATATAATGGAAATGCTGTCCAGTGGCCCCCTTCTAGCAGGCCCAATTTCACCTCCCCTTTTACTGCTGATCAGGGACACAGGAAATTCTGATTTGCTCCTTCTCTGGTGGCTTTTGCTCCCTGTGGAAGAGCTGCTCAGCAGCTCCATGGAGCAGCAGGCACAGGACAGGGACAAGGAGGAAGCTGGATGGGGAACTTGTGTTAAGAAATCAGTAGTAACAAAAACAAGATCAGAAGAAAATTACTGGCAAATGAAATTGCTGTTTGATAAACAATTTAAGCAGGAAGAGTATTTGGCAGAGGGTTTCCAGGGAACGGTCCTTGACTCCTGACTAACATGCTTCCTCCCTTGGTCTGAGTTTGTTGACTTTCTGGGCATTGCTGTAAGGTTTAGGCAGTTTCCCATGATGGGAAAAATACAGCTTTTTTTTGAGAAGTTGCCTGTGAATGCAATTGGTGGATGTTTTCTAAAAAATTATAGATATAAATAGGAAACAAGAAAGCAACAATTTCTTTATTTAGGCTTTTCCTACTACTAAAAAGTCCCATTTAGGCATCTTAGTATCCTTTCTGAGCTAAATCCCAAACAGCGACTCAGTTTGGCATGACAGCACGCGATGAGAAATGTATATCTGGCGTTCAATACCAATAGCAAACGTGACATATTTTGGACAATTAAGGAGAAGACCAGATTTTGAAGCCTTTCAGATTTTTACCAGTTTTTATGTTCAATCTGGATGATTACAGTCCAGCATAAATAAATACCAACCACACTTCACGCTGAACCGAAATCAAGAGGCAGAGGCGGTGGAATGCAGAATGCCTTTTCTAGGTGTTTCCCAACAACATATTGCAGTACTTAGTTAAGCTCATTTTCTGTGACATGAAAAGGAAAATAGCAGAATTGACTCATGAAGTAAAATTAGCTGATGTACAGTCACAAGGAGACCGGATTGGAGCTGACAGCAGCCAGAACTGCATTTAACAAAAACTAACATGCTTCATGCTAATAATGGTGCTGGTTCAGAGCCACGAGGACTATTCTCTGTATTTTTAACATGGACTGACTGATTTTAAACCAACATTTCTAATAGCATACCCTGAACTGTACATCAGGAATTATTTAAAGGCCTTCCAGAAGTGATGTATTAAGAAAGCCATTTATAAAATAGTTTTTAAACACTGTAAACCTGGCATTTCCAATCGGTAGATGCCTCCCAGGATGAGCACCAAGCCATGGACAGCCAATATCTACTTGCTCCATGATCACAACTAAGGTAGACAGGTCAGCTAAAACACATTTTTAACCAGAAAAAAAAAATCTTTGTTGATAATTTACAGAATTCCTCCACTATTCACTGTAACAAATCACCCTAGAATGAAAACAACAGATTTAGCTGCAGTGGCACTGTCAACCTCGCTATGATACACTGGCACTAAAAAACTCCTTAATTTTGGCTATCAAATACAATTTCAATTTCTTGCACTTTAGGGCAGTAAAAACAATTCTGTGAAAACTCCGTGTTTACAATCCCGCAGTAAAGAATGCAGCTGTCTCAATCAGTGCTGATTGTCTGTTAATTAGCTCAGTTTTACAAGCTGATGGAACAGATTACTTCACTCCCTCCCCACGCTCAGAAAGAAACTACAAATACACTTATCTCCAATACAGTAATTTTTGCTTCCCGACAATTTGGGGAGGTAGATGCTGTATGAGGGACACAAGTGATCTCATTACCAAGAAATCATTTATGTTTTTGTCTTTGCCAGGCACTCTGTCATACAGTGATTTTCAGTCCATATATGTAAATACACACACCTCTCTCTCGCTTGTATGAACACTGAAATAAAGAGCACCACTTTCTGATAAAATGGAAATATCTCCCCTCTCTTTTGCTGTGGCTGAAACCAAGTAGATGATCTTCAAGGTCCCTTCCAACCCAAGTGTTTTATGATTCTAGGATTATCTGAGCCCTTTAGGAACAAAAGTCAGGTCCTCATGAACAATTTCCTATCTATATTATGCATTTAATCAGAAACACATTTTGACCCTAAACCAGCACTGAATTTGGTTACCTAGACCAACAAACTGCAGGTTTTTGGTGAACAGTCTGAAGCTGCTGTTGCCATTCTCCACCCCCATGTGCTTTTTCAGCAAACCACAAATAAATAGCTGGATTACCTCGGAGCTACTCTCTCAGATTCACTGCCTCTAGTCTCTCCATCCTTTATCTAGACACTCTTGAAGAGAAGCCAAATTTTAGCTTTCATACATGCAGACAAGAGGTTGGACACCCTCATCCAAATGCCAGCAAACACTTCTGCTGAGAAAACCGATGGAACACTACAAAGCCTCAGGCCTGACAATATGAAACCGATCCAAAAATGCCTTTTCTGAGATGACACAACATGCTACACATTATATCAAACAATACAGGTTTCACTTTGAAACTGATTTTCTTTCTTGCTTGGTTTAGATCCTTCATGATTAAAAAAATAGAAGAAAAGAAGATGTAGCTAAAGAACATCTACGTATTTAAAAGAAAACTCATTTCTGGGTGTACATATAGCTACTAAGCTTACTGCAGAAGCAGCAAGTGAACAAATAGGGAACTCCACAAAACCATGGAATTATCAGACCACCGGAGCTGGGTTTTGGCAATGTATCTGGGTGGTAGGTACAAAGGATAATCTAAATAAAACAATAATTTTTTTCTACACAAAGATATCTGTAGACATCTGCTCCAACAGCAGCATCCCACAGAGCCTAAAACTTCTTAAGGCTTTTCAGATTTCAGAACACAAAAAATATGAGAGCTTCATTTTTGCATTATGGACAGGCGTCCAAAGCAGATCACTGAGAACACCTTGCAGAAAATTCTCTGGATCCACAGAACCAGCACTGGGGGAAGAAAAAGCCTGAAATGCAGCGGTCACTTCACGTTAGAGATGTAAACCTGGACAATGAAGGAGCCAAGACCAACAACCACCAGCTAAAGCCTGAGGATTTTTTCAGCTGCTGTTTTTCACTTAAGTTTAGCTAAATCATGTTTCTCAACCCTATAAGCACTTCTTTCACAACACCCAGGGAAAAGACATTTAGAATACGATCCTGGCTTCCCAAAGTCCTTCTGCAGACCAGAATGAAAATGGAAGGGAGGGGTGCGCTAGGTTTTGGTGGGAGATTGTTTGTTTATATATTTTTTAAATAAAGGTTTTATTCTGATACTTCTTTGGTATGGTTTGTTGTCTGTCCCATTCTGAGAGCTGCTTTACCCACACAGACCTGAGGACACTTGGTTGGCTTCGCCTCTAAACACCAAACAAAACACCTTTGCTGAACATGCAGCATCAAGTGCTGCATTTACATCCCTGACTTTTTCTGCTACTCCAACGCTTCCTTGGCTTTCACGTGCCAGGGCACAGACAGTTACAGCCCTGGGAAGTTTCACCAGAGTTCCTCTTGAACTGGTGCCATCCCCTTGGCTGCCTGGCATTGCGACAGCCCGGTTGCATCCATCTCTTCCCACACGGGGAGGAGGCCGAGGTGTGAGAACGCCGGGGACCAGGGCTTGGGGCTCCAGGGGAATCCGGCCAGGCACCCACAGGAATGTTAAATTCTGCTTGAAAACAGCAATTTGGGAAGGGATTGCAGGCTGCTGTTCGATGTCCCCCTGCAAATGAAGCCCTGCTGGTGAGCCCTCGGCGCTGTTCTGCACATCTTCTCTGGGTATATCAGTTACCTGACTGTAAATCAGTCTTTAACCTTCGTGCTCCACGTGCAGCAATCCACCTGCAGCTGCAGGTGAAAAATCCCCAAAGGACTTGCCAGCCTTTCCTCGATCTCCCTCAGCACTCAGCAGGACACTGCTTAGGGCTCAACTGGCACAGGTTTGCTGTGGGACGGACCCTGAAACGCTGGGAAATGTTTGGGAAGAAGCAAAGCGTGTTACCTCAGTCACTTCTCCAGGGCACCACCATTACAGACGCTACAAGGCAAAACAACCTCCTACACACACTTTCCTATTTTTGTGTAAAGCCTCACTCGATCTGCTGCTCTATCCTTCACGCTTTGTATTTGATACATTTCTAGACAGATAGA
The DNA here is from genome assembly GCA_013400655.1 of Mystacornis crossleyi. NCBI lineage: Eukaryota > Metazoa > Chordata > Aves > Passeriformes > Timaliidae > Mystacornis > Mystacornis crossleyi. The sequence goes on along the minus strand of VYZQ01049215.1, from coordinate 26,319 downwards.
TTATGCTCTAGAAAATTGTCCATGATAAAAGGTGAGAGGGTGAGGTTGGGAATTACGCTTTCAAAGCAGTACAGTTTCTTTTGTGTCTGCCCAAACAAGAATAGGGATAGCAAAAATCACCAACAATTAGAGGAGAAATAGACTCCTCCTTGCCCATCTATCCACAGCAGCCCTGCATTGCCTGCCCTGCTCCCCCATTACCACAGGTAGAGGGTATTAGAGAAATGATGCAAAATGCTTTTCCTTCTTTTGGCACTCCTGCAGCGTGCCCTCATCTTGTGCTTTAATCCTTTGTGGGTAAGGAATAAAGCTACTGCTGCATTTTAATACTGACTACACACATCAGTCAAAAAACACAAATACACAAAGCGCCCTAAACAGTCAGCCAAAACAGAATGATAAAATTACACATTACTTGTGTCATTACATGCTCTCCTTCACCATATGTCTAAGGTAAGCAGAATGCCACCTACATAATGGATTCAGCCCTGGAGTAAGGCTGGACTGCCGAGGCTGGTGAACCTGAGGTAACACTCCATCACTTATTTACTGCATCTCTAAAGCATTTCAGATTCTAAGCTGAATATATATTTCACACAGTACCAAAACTTTTAAATATCCACAGGAAGATTTCATTTTTATAGGCAATAAACATTAAATCTAAAGGACTGGAACATAAAAAGTGTTTTAATACCATATAAATCACCTTTCCCTAGACAGAATAAATCTCTGAAGGTTTTAAGGACTGCAATATAAATTTTTATGGCAAATTATCTACATAGGAATTACTTGCATGAGATGCACTTTCACTTCTCCCTCTCATTTGCATAGTGCTGACAATCTTTTCAATCAAAACGTTCAATCCAATTTGGGAAGTCCAGATAGATGATCTCAGCAGTGCTGGGCTAAGTGCTGGGTGCTTGGTTCCTCCTTCTCTTCATCAGGAGTTTTCCAGCTGCTGCTCCCTCTGACAAATACAGAGCCCGGCTTTGCAGAGGTAACAGCACCAATATGTAAAACTCGGGGCTCAGGTGAGTAGCTACGTCCTTGTGCAAAGCATTTGCTGACTTTCCTAACGCAGGAGCCTTCTACAAGGCCTGGCAACTGCGAGCTCACGTGATGCTGCCATCAACACTCTGCTAAAGCAAAGAGTGTTCACACAGTCTGAACTGGGAGGGTCTGAATTAAAGAGCAACAGCCAAAATCATCCTTTGGGATGCTCAGAGGGGGCACTTCCACTGTAAAGATGGTACAGCACTGAGAGACCATGGGGATGGGGGAACTCCACCTGTGGGGAGCCCCAGTGGTCTGCTAGGACAAAGACACAGGATGGGCGGCAGGCCCTTCTCAGGCAGGACATCAAGCATCGTGCTGGAGATTGCTCCCATCCAGCGTGCCCACAGCGGCAGGATCTTTCCTCTGGATGCCTCCAAAGGAGACCAAACCAAAGGAGATGACACCCTCTGCCAGGTTTCACAGCTCTGACTTCAGCTAACCAGTTAATAGCCACAGAGGCTGAGAGGCTGAGTATTGTTCCTGGTGAAACAATAAGAGCTCACTCGCGAGAGCTTCTGTCCCGGCCTGCTGGCACAAACACTTCCTCATAACTGAAGCACAAACACGCACAAGATGTGCAATTCCTGAGTCTCCAAGCGCACCCATCCTCAAAGGACAGGCTCCTAGAGGTGTGGCGTACCGCTGTTACCAAAAATACTCGGGTTTATTCGGTTTCATTACAGCCAAAAATGTGCTGACAAGGATTCTCATAGAAACAGCCAGAATTAGTTCTTGGAAAACCTCCTGTTGCCTTGGAGTCAGGTCTGAAACGTGCTCAGGACTTCACTGAACCCTCCCCTCGGGGGAAATCAGGGTAAATACAAAGTTAAAGCACCTGAAGAATAGCAAAGTCACAAGAAAAAAAAAATAAAGAAAAAAAATAGTAGGAAGTTTGCAAAGAGAGCTAAGAATAGCACTGCTTTATTTCCAATGTATATTTCCCTTAGAAAATATTTTCAGGACTTCTGTCCTACCAATCAAATTAAGATAACAGAGCAGAGGAAGAAACACAAGTCAGTTCCCAGACGGTTTCCTATGCTTCAAAGGTATTTATTTAATAAGCACCATGTATGGATAAAATGAGATCATCAGCCCAGTCATAAGATGGTTCTCCAGATTTTTAATGAAGCCCTGCAGTGGGTGATTTACAGAGTGGTGGTTGGTGCACGCTGACTGCAGGAAGCAGCAGCCCCGAGTGCCAGAATGCCCCAGGACTTGCAGGCTGTGAGATTTCTGCTCCAGGAGAGGAGGGAAGAGACCACTGAAATGTATGAAAGTCAGGGACTTGCAAAATAAAGAATTCCAGGGTCATTTCCAAGACACAGAGTTTTGGCCAATAAAATGAGGTATTTGCTTTCTATCTGATGAAGGAGTGAAGTGACATAAAGCTTTCTTCCATATGATTTCACAAGCTTTTATTACTTTCCTGAATTATCTTTGAATCTAGAGGATGGAATATTACTTTCTTTTGAAATATCAGGTTGTTGCTAGTCTTCCCACTTGTACAATCCACAAAACCTATTAACATTTTCAGTAATTAATGCTAATACTTGAGAAAAAAAGCCATTGTGTTAAGAAATGCTTTAACAAGATCAAGAAAGAAAACAAGTGCTTCTCAGACTGTACATAATTTATTTTGCTACATAATTATTCTTTTTCCACAGAAAACCAAACAGGGACCATGTACCACTGTGTTCAGCACTCATCTTCATTATTCTCTTTTCTCTCTTTCCCCACAAGTGCAAATTGTACAAAAACATTTATTTTCTTCACCACAGAAAACTAAACACTTACACAGACCAGTTCCTCTCTGAACTTCCCTTTTGGGGGGCAGGGAAAAAAGGGAGAAAAAGAGCTTTTGGCCTTTTCTCTGCCCATACTCCTAAACAGTTTGATAAATAGATTTTTCTTTATAATACTTTGAATCCAGGCCTAATTTATTTAATTGGGCCCCTGTAAGGATGAGTTTCAAACGCTCCAGGATCACAAATATTTCTATTTGAGGCCCACAGTGATGCAGCTTTGCCAGGGGGCTATCAGGGCTGGCTCACCTGGCTCTCCAAACTGTGTAAGAACACTTGGATGGGCTCAGCACACAGGAGCAAAAACCAGGACTTCACTTTAGGTCAGGCTGATGAGTTTAATCATACTGGAACCAAGACACACTGAACTGGAAAGTCTGAGTCAAGCTGTGGCTGCTTTCCCAAACAGATCATGAAAGAATATTCAGCCCTAAACTTAGAGCAGCTCAACTATGTATTTTATAGGATATTTATCTATGAATCAGCAGATCACAGACTTGAAGGCCAGACATTCTTCCCACTCCAGCCTTTAGTCATTTGATCAGGAGAGCCAAGAAAGAACACACAGAAGTTTATACAAGCTCTTTTCAGAGGAAAAAAAAAAAATGAAGGGTTAAAAAAAATTTAAATAAATAAAGAAATCAGCAAGCCTGAAGCTAGCAAATAGACAAATTCCAGCAGGAAGAAGCGAGGGTCTGGAATGCCAAGGCAAACCACGCTTACTGCTCTGGGGTGGGGTGGAGGGCATCTCTAAAATAACTACTTTTTAAGTAGCTTGAGCTCACCGTCAACCCCCCTGGCTAAAGCACACAATCAAAAGGCAAGTAAGTTCCTTGGAAAATGAGTAATTTCCAAGATGAACTGAAAGCTGGACAAAGGTTGGGTACATAAGTCAGAAGGGGCCCTTCAAGCCCACAGAATTCACAAGACTTGCTGAGCACAAGCTGCACTTCACAGAGGTGGCTCCATTGCTCCAGCCCCTCTCCTCACAAACTCACTACATTCCATCACCATAGTGAGGGTTTTCCACCCAGGAAAACCCCCCAGTTGAAGAAAAAAATAAAATCCACAACCATTGTACATCCTGCTATAATCTGGCAACAGAGGGTGGCACAGACTGCTCAGCAGTTTGGGAAGTAAGTTGTTTCTGTCCACTAGAGTATGATTTTGCTGTTATAAGTTAGAGTCATTTCGACTTAAAAATTGCTGAAAATTAATGCAAAGCCAAGACTGCCCACAGGCACCCCCAGCAGCTGGGAATTGGCTCCTGAGTTTGCCTGAAGAAAGGCAGCACTCGGTGTGTGCCAAGGGCACGGGGACAGACGGGGAATTAGAGGGATCAGGGCTGGGCCTTGGTTTGCTCTCCATGGCTTTGTGCAAAGGCTGTGCTTAAGTGTCCCCAGCAAGCCCAAAACTGCAGTGTGGGCCCCAGACGGGGCAGTCTGGGCGCAGAAGGATAGGACAGAACTTCAGCATTGGCATCGTCTTCAATTCCTTACCCTAAAATAATGTGGGTGTTTGTGGAAAGCTGCAATCCAAAGCCTAAACCACAGGGCCTTTCTGGATGGTGCTGACAAGACCAGAGCATCTTGCTGTCAAGTTTAACGAGTTCCCCCAAAGCTACACACAAACCTCAGAGAAATCTGTAAAACAAATTTTTTTTTTCCCTTCTGGGTCAGTTCTGGAGTTGACTTTTCTCCAGTCTTTGCCCCTAAGGAATGCCTCAGCTGCACAGCAGAAGGAATGGAGACGCATGGCATAAACATGAACGTGCTGTCAGAGGACTCTGCTGCTCAGAACTTCAAACACGTTGCCCTATGGAAAGAATGAAATTTTTAATTCCAATCCCACCTCCGAAAAAGATAAGGTTTGCAGTGCCATCAAGACCAACTCATCTGGCGTGGGTAGGTCTGCTCAACCCTATGATCAAACTCCATTACTCCTCTTCAAATACATGCAGTAACTTTTCCTCAAGCAGAAGTTCTCCCACATGCAGCAGCCAGAAGGTTCTAAAGAACAGCCCAAATGCTTCAGCCCCTCCCTACACACCACGAACACCCCAGACTTCACGTAACATCACAGACCCGGCAAAAACAACCTTAAGTCTCCCTGGCACAGGTATGTATTTGGATATAACGTGAGGATTAAAAGTTCCTGCTAAGACTCAGGGCGTGCTGTTCAGTATTTTTAAAATACATATTATCATCTAAAGAAAACCATATTTCTGCGTGAGTAATGACACACTCTGCCCTTGGAACCCTTCCAGCGCTGGGCCGCGGCTGAGCGCTCAGGCAGGGCTCTGAGGATGAGCTCCCGGCCGGGCTCAACCCTAGATGGCACTGCTTATCGCCGCTTGGCATGCTCCTCCCCGGCTGCCGGGGCCGGGCCGAGCACCGCGCTCCTCAAACACCGATGATGCACTGGAGGTAGGCACTGACACCGCAGCGCCCGCAGGGCGGCCCTGGCCCTGGGCAGGGCCAGCGCGGCCCGGGCACCCCCAGCCCGGCCCGGGCACCCCCAGCGCGGCCCGGGCACCCGCAGCCCGGCCCGGGCACCCCCAGCCTGCCCCGGGCACCCCCAGCCCGGCCGGCCCCTCTGCAGCACAGGGCTGTGCCTGGGGCAGCGCTGCTCAGCCCAGCAGGGCCCCGGCACAGCTCCTGGGAGCCCCTCGGAACCTCCCTTGGGACAAACACCAAGCGGGACGCCTTGCTCCACAAAGTCCATGGATGAACTCCCAGATTATTTCTTAAATAAATCCACTGCAAACAAACGCCATTCGAAAATATCAGAACTCCGATATTACAGATACCCCAATGCTGCTCTGTTCTGTAGCAGAAGGTGCTGGAGCAATTTTATTTTAAGTATATTTTACTCAAACACGCCAGAATTATCATATCTAACCCACTGTGAAAGAATTAAACTAGATTTGATGACGGCTATTTTCAGAATACCCCATGACTGGCTGGTGCTTTTCAGGTAGCACAGTTACAGTCTGCATGCTAATCCTTCCTCCTCCCCTCTTCTTTTTTGAATAGTTGTTCACTTTTCTACAGAAGCAAAGGATTTTGTCATTTCAGGAAAGACTCCAGGGTTTTCATTATTTTCTGCAGAAAACTCTGGAGTAGGAACAAACAAATCCTCTCCTGTTGCTGCCCTGAAAGGATCTCAACTCCAGCTGACAGCACAGGGCTCTGCCCTCCAATTTTAAAACCTCCCTCATCCCTGGGTGTGCAGCACCAGCAGCATCGGGCACCATTTGAGCAAAAAGGGAATTTGTTGTTCCCCCATCACACACAAAAAACTGAGAAAAGGAACTTACCATGATGCTTTTTATAACCTGTGATGATGTTAAACTGTCAGAGATTATTATAATTTCAGATAGATTTGATAATAGTTTTGACACAGAAACACAGGTACTTTTTTGTTTTCGGGAGATTTGAAATGACAAATCAACCCACTGTCAGTTCGTGGTCTCGTCTCTCTACTCTGGTTTATTTACTTATTTCTACTGCCAGTGAGCCAAGCACTGGGGAGCAATATCTGTAAGGGTGCCCCTGTAAATAGGAGGGACCAGGACTCGATGGAAAAGTCAGGAATGCTCAATGCTCCCTTCACGTGTTCTTCACCCATCCCTCCCTCTGCACTTCAACATTACCCTTCCGCAAGGGGGTTTTGGTTACCAGCAAAGAAATCTGGTAAGGAAAAGGAGTTCATTACCACTCTGGTTCGGCTCCAGGTCTAGCACCAAGAAGCTGACAGGGGACTCTGTTTTAAGTGCCAAATCTGAGTGAGAATTCCCAGTGTCAACTTGCACAAAGTCATTTTAAGATACCCTGTCTCCAGACACGCTAAAGGTGGCCATCGAATAGTTAAAACAGTCATCAAATATGGCAGGGAAGTATTACAAAGATTGATAATTGACAGTGCTGTCTCAGAACTGAAGCTTGAGAATTACGGTGAAGCTTTAAGGAGCTGATTTCTGTCTTCTCCATAAAACCATAAAGTGGATTGAGTTAAAGTCCTTCCAGAGAGCAGGGTGCATTCACAACCAAGTCAATATCCCTCTTCCTCAGAAAAACTAATTAAAAGATGAATTGGCACTGCTGAGCTCTGGGGAGAGGTTTAATGATCCAACTTAAAATATCTGGTTAAAGGAGATACTCTGTTTACGGAAAGATCCCAGGGTTTCTTAGTTTTTATTTTTTTTAAGAGTCTCAAACCTACATTAAAACATAACATGATCTCCCTTCATAATTAACACTGAAGTGACTAAGTCAGAATTTACTTAGCTCGAAGCAGGCACTGTTTTTTACACCCTGTTTACAAGAAAGGTCATTAGATTTATCTGCGTAGATGGTTGCCCAAGTGACCCAGACCCTTACAACACCATGGAGCAACCCATGTCCAAATATAAATGGAAAGTATGAAACAATGTGGAATATCTCCTACTGCTTGTATCTAAATCAAGAAATACAGTGAAGTCAAGCAACAAAGGACAAGGTTTTAATTTGACTAGAGCACAGACAAAAAAGGCATCTTTAAAACAAAAGAAAAGAAATGGCACTAGATACACATCACCTTGCAGGAAATCCTGCCAGATAGCATCTGCTATACAAAACTGGGATTTTTCACTGCAACGATATCATTTGCATAGGTTGTCTTAAAAAAAGAAGATCTTTGAAGAAAAATAATGCTGTCCTACCTGGCCTAGTGCACTGCACATTACAGGGCAAAGAAAAAAAAAAAAAGAAAAGGATTGCTGTGACAATTTAAAAAAAAAAAGTTTTTTTTATCCCTAATGCTTTATATTTCAGTGTAAGAATGCGCTCGGTTTAGCTACAAAGATAAGGAGAAGTTGAGAAACCTGTTTACATTTTTGCCTTTGCACAACCCTGTGCATGAGCAGCCCAGCAATAGTAACGAAAGTAACTCGTCACAAACAGCTCGAGCCTGCCAGCAACGAAAATTAATGGGAAGGCAAGGATTTTCTTTTGATGTTGGAAAGACTCCAGTAAAAACTGGTTTGTACATGGGAACATGGTGTCAGACTAGAAGAGAATCAGCTTGTCTGACTTGTGGTTTTCTTGACAACATTCATCTTCTCTTGGCCTGATAGAGAGCAATTAGTGCTTGTCAGTTGAATCATGTGTTATTAAGATCATTCAGGCATTTTTTAATTATGATTACCTAAACAGACAGCAAAAGAAATTCTCAAGCAACTCTAACAATCCACTTCCTTTTCAGATGCTTCCAAGCCTTTTCTCCTTTAATGTTTTAAAGTACAGCGTAGGATTTTACCTGCAAAGACCTCGGTACCTTTTCCATTTTAAACACATTTAAAAAAAAAAAAAAAAAAAAAAAAGGCACTGTAGCCTAAAATCAGTGCACTATCACTTTACCAGATGCTCTGAGTAATGATTTTTTTTTTTGCAGTTAAAAAGCAGATCAGTCTTCTCTAAACCCAATAAGCTGCTCTATATGCCAAGACTTGTTTTAGAACATCTAAAACAATGCCTAATAGGTTTGTAATGATACAGCATTCCTAATACACATTTCTTTCTTTCACCATCGCAGATTTCCAATCAGGATATGAACAGTGTCAGGAATGACATCATCCTTGGGTGGTGTTTCAAACTCCTCCCCATATAAAATGGTTCCTTATCACTGACTTGGACAGTTTTTCCCACTGTAAAGAAAGCTAAAAGCAAGACAAGACTAGACATAAAGTTTCTAGTTATTTAAATTCCAGATATCAGAGTAATTGGATTTTATAGACCTTGCACAGATGAGATCAGGACAGCTTCAGTCTTAGGTCTGAACTTAGACCACCACTTTTAGAGCAACACTATTGTTTCTTCCCTTTGGCATTTCTCCCTCCTCTTTATCAGGGGATTTTTTGAGTTCCTAAATTAACATTTCCTTTTTTTTTTTTTCCCCTGCTTGCTGCAAGCCTTGGCCCCCAGAACTCACAAGCTCTTCTTGCTGTACCATCTGCTCCTGCACAAGGCCAGCCAAGGGCCTGCACGGCATCATTTGGGAATTGGGAAATTAAGGTCCCAATTCGGTGGGAACCCTGACATCCCCGTGAAGCACCGCGCAGTGCTCTGGTGAGCTGTGCATTTCCTCTGCAAGAGAAGCCGTGTTAAAAGGAACACACATTTCCAAACAAACAGAGTAAATATTTAGTGTGCACCTTGATTTTAATAGGCATCAAAAACCTGCTCCTAAAATGAATGATATTCAAGTATCTATTACCAATTCCCAGGAGTACATCTAATGAAGGATCCTTGAGGATTTTTCTTTTTGGAAAGATTCTTCACATTTGTTTGCAGCAACAGCAGGAAAACAGAACAGGCACAAGATGACTCTGCCTGCATCAACACCGTATTTAATACTGTATTTAAGGGGGTAAAGTCTCATACAGGGAATAGCCAATATTTTGGGACGAAAACAGACGATAACAGCCAATTTCCTGGAGTGGAACACATGCAAGTTAATGGCACATTTTCTAATAAACACCTAAAAGCTTATTAAAACGGCAATTGGGCAGAAGAAGGATGAAAGGACTACTCTGCACATGCAGGGGAAAAAAAAAAAGCCAACAGAATTCTTAGGATTATATTAATTTAATTTTGGTTCTCTTATGAGCTCTGGTTCCAGTATATTATGTGTCTCATTCTTCCACTGGGGAGAATCTTACAGACTAGTTCTGAGGTACTGTGGAGAAGAAAGGAAATTACTCATTTTTGGCTCAGCTCAGAGCAGACCATTATTTGCAGGTTTATGAACTATTATGGAAATATAAAGGCTGAAAAAGGTAATGCTGACCAAACCACTTAAATCTCCAAGTACAATTGCTGATCCCTGGGAAAGCAGAGAGAAGACTAAAGCGACATCCAAGACTGCCATCACCTTGGTTTCTGTTTGCTGGCCAAGTTTATAAAAAAATCAGCATTCTGCTTCCTAAATTAAAAATCTGAGTGAATCCTTTTGCTGCAACAGCTGATCATTATCCACAGTAACTACCATCATCAACATCAGACTGGATATATTCAAGGCATAGTTAAATAGGTCTGAAAAAACTAGAAATGAGAAGAAACAGGAGTTTTTACCTTGGATTCGGCATCCCTTAGTAACAGGCTATTCTGAGGAACCCGATGTCCCCATTTCATTACTCAGCCTGTGCCTACCTTTAATAACTTCTCCTACTCATGGGTGATATAGTATTTTTATACAAGGTTTGTCTTTTGCATAGACCTGAAATATTTATACGTTAAAAAAAAAATCATAGGAATAGAAATTTCCTGCAAGATGCTGCTTTATGGTTTAAATAATTTAGGCCTATGATAACTACACCTAGAAACAGTGCACACATGAAAGTTACAGAATTATTTTTTTATTTAGGAAGAAACTACTCTTGGAATGACACCTTCTACCAAAGCCGTCAAAAACGTGTATTCAGGATACTCAAGTCACTTAAATTCTTATTTCTACAACCAAGGATAACATTAAATATGAACAGCAAGACAACAATTTAGCTGCTGCAGGGAGTCTCTGGATCAAAATGACTTGTAATTTTTGGTTAAGATCTTTCTGCTCTCTGCAAGAGGGCTAAATGACAAAGAAACACGCTCCCATCATTTAAATACTGTGCTTGGCAGACAAACACACACACGAGGCTCTTACTCAGTGCTGCCAAACCTATTTTGAGTCAAAACCTCAAGCTTTCTGCAATGCTGTCCAGTAATGCCACCTCTAAGCAAACTGGTTCTTAATACAGTGGTGGGGTTTGATTATGGAAGAAAATTCCTCCCCCTGCCTTTTCCTGTAAATATTCACTCCCTTTGGCTACAAGTAAAACACTTGAGCAAACCAATTCTTGCTGAAACAAATTACATCGCTCAGAAATTCTTCATCTGCAAGATATGAAGAGCTGTCTCTGATGTTACCACGCTCAATGGCAAACCCAACCCACCTTCTGTTAACTAAACCCAGCTGTAACAAATACTCCAACTCCCTGCTCAAGAAAACTCCTCCAGAAAATTGCCTGATTTTTGCTGTCATCCCTCCATTAGGTTTTCCCAATCTTTCTTACAGAAATTACCAAAAGGAGTCAAGTATACAACAACTGTAAATCCTACAGTCTATAATTCCCCTACTTTTCCAGTCATTAGCCACTTTTAGTGAGTTGTTTAGTGTATTATTCATTCTGGTTTCCAGTCCTCCTCCTGCTGCTGCAGATAATCCACTGATGTTGATATAATCCACAAATACCATCAGTCACATCAGTTTGTGCTGCTGCCTTGAATGCTGCAGCAGAACTCTCCAGGATGCCACTCAGATTAGCCCACGACGTTCAGGCGATGACTCCGGGGCAGCCACCTTGCTGCTCATTTGGGGGATGCCACCCAAAGCCCATCAGCAGGTTCTGCCCACTTCACCAGCCCTGCTCTCGGGGGACCTGAGCACACAAGAACTCGCAGCTCCCGGAGTACCAACAGAGGCAAACGCTCGCTTTGGATTACTTTAAGCACCCAAATTAATCCCTAATTTTAACAAAACCTGTAAGAACACACCCAAGTCAGAATATCTGTAATAAACTGCTCTCTAAGAACAGTGAAGTTAATTTGATACCATGTACTGATTTATCTGGAACAAAACAGGACCTTAGAGTACAGCGGAATATTTTCATTTACAAGTGAAACAAGTCACCCTGAAGCCTCGAGCACTATTTCTATGATTTTCGCTAGGTTCATTTGGCAGCAATGCGTTCCTGAGATGGAAACCAACCCCCAAAAAACTGAGGCAAGCAGAGATAACGGAAAAAGATAAGAGACATTTTTCTCCTCTTAGTTTACACTCGCAGGAGCTGCTGCACATGCACAGTTCCCTGCCTTGAAACTCCTCTGCACCACAACAGTGGAGAGAACTGCATTTAAGAAAATGTAATTACAAGACCACAGAGAACAAAAGAACTCACTAGAAGGCAAAACTCTTAAACCTGGTGGTGTCTGTGTTCTTTGTGTGAAGCAGAGTTGGGCTCTCGCGTCAGGGCAGACACTGGAGAGAACTGAGGGTAAAAGTAAAAGCTTCACTGATGTTGCCATAAATGCCACCCTGCAGAAACATGCAAAAGCATCTGCTAATCCCTCTTGATTCAAAAATACATTATTCAAAATTTTGAGCTGCCATTTGTTACAGACTTTATTATTTTGAACATTTTTATTTATTTTAAAACTAATGTTTTGTAAGAGTCCAGACAGATCCTTCTCGTTAATATACAGGGTTCACTAAAAAAGCACAATTATTCTAGCATTCCTCAAGAATTTTAAAATATAGTTTCATAGAAAAAGAGAAATTTATACAAGTAAACTTCTGAGAAAGTACTGAAATAGATTTGGGGCTTTTTTTCCCCTTCCTTCCTCTTTGTAGAGGGCAGAAAGGAGAATTTGTGCATTGTGCTTGTCTGAAAATTTGACACCAAATTTGGAAGAGGTTCAAATTCACCTGTTAACCGGCTACAGCACGAGATGTATGAATACACAGAGAAGCCCTGTCCCAATTTAAAAACTACTGCTTTCAAAATAATTTGCTTACATATATAATTTATTTGCAGTGCCATCAAGAGCAGCTAAGTTGAGGCAGGCACGCAGAGCTCGCTTTGCAGCCTTCTGCTAGGTATAATTTAGCAGTCTGAAAGGAGTCCTCTAACTAATTTTGAAACGTTAAGCACAACCTCTCGAAATCTAAAGAAAACAGTGAAGCAAAGATAATCAACATAAGTATTTCTTTCACATCTGAGAATCAGCCAACTCGACATCAGCGCCACAAGAAAACTCCACTGTATTTTACAGAAAACTCAGAAATTTGAGCAGTACAGAATAAATGGATGGTCTTACTGCCTAAAATGAATGACACCAAACATACCCACCAGCTAAAAATACAGTAAGTCATCTGAAAATATGTGCCAGGCATCTTCACAGTACCCTGCCCTCCACCCTAATCTGTTCCCTCCTCCCATGTTACTGTAAAAATTTAGGCAGTTTTCAGGGTCTGGGATCCTCACTGGCTTCATTAGGATCCATAGATGTTCCTAAAATGTGTTAAAAGAAGAAATCCAAGTAATTAAATATCTGAGTCTGTGTTTTCTTTAATAATAAATGCTTCTGCTGAAACCAGAATTAATTCTAAGGATGACTAAAAGCCCTAAATATTAAGGGCATGAAGCCTGTCACTTTACTGTATTTATATTAAAGACTGAATCACCAAAATTAAAATATTACTGAGTTTATGAGAAGAAGCCATTACTTATTCTTACCTAGAAAACATCAACCAACAAATCCAAGTCTCCCACTGCCAAAGAAGAACTATCCAATGACTGGGAGCATCATTTTATTCACTACATTACTATTTGAAAAAAATCATTCCTATTGCAAAACACAGAACTTAACTCCCTCATCACTTGATAAAACCATTCTAAATCTGTTCTAAAAGGGCCCTATAATGACAAATCTAAGCATGCAGCCAGCTGAGCTGTAAGAACAGGCACGAAGGGCTGGAAATTTTATTCCCTGGTATGGGAGAATCCACGAGCAGTTGGGCAGATATGCAACAGCCCGATCAGCTCTACAGCTTATTTTTATGAAGGGGGGGAAAAATAGCAAGGCAGAAGAAGACTGGGGAAAAAAAATTTCAGGGATTTGATTCAGAAATAGCAGAGAGCAAGACTAAAGAAATCCAAAGTTTGGCAGGGAGAAGGGGCCAGGTGGCAGAACATGCAATGCAGGAGCCACATGGGCACTGAAGGACCTCAACAGCAAACCCAATTTTCCAGCAAATAGAGGGACAGCAGAACAAACAATTGTGATTTCCAGCCTTAGGAAAAATAGGGGGGAAATACATTCCTGTGCTGCGAACAGGGTGAGTTTAAAATTAATACACAGTTCCCATGACAATTACAGATTTTCAGAAGAACAGATCACTTTTATGTAAACAAGTGGCAATATGAGAGTCTGAACTGACCTGCATCACCATTACTCATTTGCACTGGAGGAAATGGTGTTTTCCTTACTGGAAGAGGGAAAAAAGAAAAGAAAAAGACACCACATCCTGAGAGGGGAAAAAAAAAGGAAAGGGCACCTCTTGTGCTAAGTATTATTAGAAAATAGATAAGCATTAAAGTGAGTTACAATTGAACCAAATAAGCAAAGAATTCCTTTAAAGGCTGCACAGCATCAAAATACTATAAACAAGTAATGAGAAAGAAATAGCTGATTTCTGAAAAATAGGCAGTTGTTCTCAGCAGCAGACCTTTTTTTTTCACTTCCTAAGTATGGCTCAAATTACACAAACTCTCAGGTTCTTCAATACTTCCTTCAAAAGCAGTTTGCTGTAAGAATCATTAACCCTAATTCTTAACACTAGTCCCGTCTGATGACAAAACCAGCAAAACGCTTGGAAACGGCAAAGCGGGGCGGGAGAATGGGGCAATGCCTCTCGGATGTGATGCAAAGCCGACTGCCTTTTTCAGCTGGCCACCAGCCGGGGGGCTTCAGCAGCTGGGCACTGCGTGGCCCTGCAGCCCCGGGCCGGCGGGAGCTGCCGAGCGATCCCGGAGCCCTCCCGAGGCGCCGGGCCCCGAACGCTGATCGAGCCGCAGGCATCAGCGCGGCCGCGCCGGGCAAACACGGCACTGGACACGGCACGAGAATTTTATGGATCGGGGGAAAGGCGAGCAGAGCCCTCCTTTCCTCAGCTGCCTCGCCGCACTTTATAAATGTCTTTTTGTGGTCAAGTCGAGGGTGAAAGCTCCACCATGTGGGAGAAGCTTAGCACTAGCCCAGGTGAACGTGGTGTTTACTCCGTGGTGCATCCGAGGAGCATCGTCCCGGCAGGTTGCACACAGCAGCACGGCCCCGAGACACCCCCAGCACCCGGAGAGCCACGGGAGGCTTCCAAGCCACAAACACCCCGTGATGGTCACGAATTTAGAGCACGCTGTCACTGCACTGGGTACCCACACATCATTAATACCTGTCCATGACAAAAACGAGGGAGTTCAGAACGCTTCCTATGCTTTTGTTTTGTGAGGGAGTAACTTTTTCCAGCGCCATGAATAATACTTGGTGCTGTATGACTGAAAACAGTGAATAATCGCAAAAAAAATGAACTGTTCCATGTTCCAGTGAAGAGACAGCCTGCCAAAACAAACATATTATGGCTGCAAAGGAAAGTAATGTGTCTGTAATTTTAAACTCTGTCCACTTTAGTAGTTCAACAAGTTTTTATCTTACCCAAACAACAGAAGCAGTAACACACAGCACAGAACCTGCATGAACCAACCTGTACTGTGTGTGTGGTGGTGGGGAGCAGCAGACAACTCAAATAAAATGTGAAATTTCATGATAAATCTACCTTCAAAGCCCAATAAAGTTATGCTACACAAACAGGATATTAATTCTAAGCAATCAGAAAGAAATATTTTAATAGGAATACTACCTAGTCTTTTATTCTCACAAGTAGTCACATAATTCATTAGTAAGCCCCCCCCCCAAAATACATCCAATAATAATCTTACAAATAATATTAGAAAAACTGACAATGTTTCAGGATTGCATTTATACACCAGTAAGAGGGAAGAAGCATTAGGTATTCTTCAGCATCAGAGCAACCAATCTTAAAAGTGTATTTTAAAAGAAAATAATTAGGGAAAATATCTTCATTGCAGAATTTAAACATATTCACTACAATTTTTTTAAAAACAAGAGCCTAATCAGCATATGGGGACTGAGGTTTCAGCAGCGACTACAGATTTTGCAGGTGCTTTTCAGTAGCCCCATTTGAACAGCTCCTCTATTTATCCAGTTGATTAAGCACATGTTGGGAACAAGGCAATGCTGCTGTCAGGGTGTGTATTTGGGAGATGCTTCCCAACGCTGCCCAGCAGCAGAAATTCCCATCTTCCAGCAGCACTGTTTCAGCACGCACATGGGCTCACCGGGAAGGAGTCCAACACGGTGGGCACCGAACGCAGTGAGACAGCAAAACAGGAATGGTCATTCCTAAACAACCAAAGCTCCATGCAATGGTGCATTTGATCTCGATTTGATTTTGTTTTAATAAACATGGCTATCAAGATCTGGTAGATGGCTTCCTGAGGGGGCAGTGAGGAGGGAGGTGTCTGTGACCCCTCACCTCCAAGCCTGGGGACAAGGGGCAGGTCCCCTGTTGCTCTGCAGCAGCCACGGCCCCAGGAAGTCCCTTCCTGACCCCTTCCACCACCCCAGCTCCCCGTCCCTGCCTCCGCTTCTCCCAGGCCAGGGCTGCAAACCAGGGAGCAGAACAGGCACGGAGAGCTCCAGTGCCCTGCCCAGTGCGGGACACAACCCTGGCACCTGCTCGGCCCGGCCAGCACAGGGTGACCACACCAACAGCTCCTCTGGCCTCCACCACACCCCGGGCTTTCCAGGGCAGGTGGATGACCCAGGCCAGCCCCAAGGAGCCGGTCAGTCGTGGCCAGGAGCCCCGCAGAGCTGAGCCGTCCCTGCCCTGCGTGTGGAGCTCGTGGAGACACCGCGGTTACCGGGCAAATCGAGACAGGTTCCAAGCGTTTGGAGAGGTGCTCCGGAGTTTTCAACACTGACATGACAAGCTGGCCGGGAGCCACCGGCAGCAAACCTCGCCGGGGAATCACGTAAGGCGCAGGGCTCGGGGTGCCGGGGACAGACATCCAGGCACCCACAGGGACAGCCACCTCCGCTGTCCCCCGCTGGACACCCCTGGCACGCGGCGCGACCCGTGCCGAGATCCCCGTGTGCACCACCACCCCAAACAGGCCCTCCCTCTCCAAACCTCCTCCCTGGAGCCTGCTCCAGGCTGCTAAGTAGGTTGATTTTCAAGTATTTAATATCCAGTCGGATATTCAGCACTCTGGGTGGGAAAGTGGGGGGGTGGGAGGGAGGGAGGGATAAAAATCAGGCTCTGTCATCGCTCCCACGAGCGACTCTTATACCCACACAGCCAGTTGGCACCAGCCAACCGTATCTCTAAATTTATGCTAATTCTGTCACTCACCATTACCAGTCAGTCACTCCAAAACCAGCTCTCTGGGAAACACCCCAGTTAGGCTCTATCCTTCCTGAGGAAGGATGAAGATAAATTTTAAGAACTATTTTTTTCTTCAGTAAGGCTAAAGACTGAAGTTCTTGAGGCTGGTAGAAAAGGACTGTTCCGATAAACACATCACACAAGCACCTATTTCTTTTTTTCAACAACAAACTATCTTTTCAACTCTAACTGAAACATTTTAAATGTCTATAAGCTAAGGCCACTTTCACCAGACCCACTCCTCCCAACCATCCGACTTTTAGAGCCAGATCACCTCAGCTGGCTGCTCCAGGACCATTAATTTGGAGAACTGCATTCTGAGGTCAGCTAATGGCCCTGCCTCATCCACGTACGATTTAGGTGTCTTTGTTTTCACAGTGCAAAGGATCACTTCATCAAAGCTTTTACACAGCCACGCTCCCTTTTAAATTCATGTTTCCCTTTAATCTACACATGCCTCCGGTGAGCTCCTTCTCCAGACCCAAGTGTCCGCACTGCCTTCCCTGTAAAACGCTGCTTCCCACAACACCCCACCTGCCCTTACTGCGTTTATTTGCCTAGAGAGCAGTTATGTACCTCTTCCCTCTTGCTAAGTTCACCACCACGGACAGCCAACATCTCTCTTATCAACAAGGGTGGGACTGTCCTGCCCCACACCAGCCATGGAACGGGCCAGGCCGCTCCTGCCCACGGGAACAGAGTTCCACTGCCTTGTCCCAGAGATGGGGGTGATGGACCCAGCTGGCAGCTTCACCATAAGGGCACTCTTACAAAATTTCCTTCCTGTTTAGTAACACGTGAACTTCTCTGTATTAAGAATATAAATTGTATAAAGAATATTAACTAAAGCATTGATGAAACGTATGGGGAAAAGCCTGCAAAGCAAACTATTTACACATACAAAAAACTGTGTGACTATTCGGATAAAAGGCCTCCATGCACGTGGAATAGGAAGCATTTAGAGATGCATAAACCTATTTTATGTCTCATCTCAGGAGTTGTCACCGTGCCATCCACCATTCCATCCGCGGTGGAACTGAAGCAAACTCAAGAGACATACCTGTTGAAATCACCATCAGTGCTTCCTACGACAGTGCAACACTCATTAAAGATTCCCCATCTAAATACTGACTTGCACTGATTACACTTAACCTGTCAGATGTCTGATGATCCCGGAACAAGGCAATGTATCCAAAATCACTGATTTCAGTGGTCTGTAAGTTTTAGACTCAAAACACCAAGCACTGGGGCATATTTTATTTATATGCTCAGCAGCTGTAGAGCAGGATCATGTCATTGTTCAAACTGCTTAATCTGTCTCAGCATTTAAAATTAAAGTTGAAAAAAACCACTAGTGCTTTTAACTGTCCTTAAATTACATTAATTGCGTTGTTAAGCACTTTAACAGCCTTATGAAGGCAGCTGAGTAAATCACTGCTCAGAAGTAAGTCTGTGCAACCACCTCCCAAGCTCCATGCACAGGACAGAGCTGTCAATGCCCCCGCGTGCAGGAGGAGGATCTCCCATACAGCAGGAATCCAAGCAGAGGCTACTTTTACCCTTTGCCCAGGCAATCTCTGTGTCAGCATCAACTGCTGGAACATCAATATATTGTGTGTACAGAGAGCACTCAAGTTATGCTGTCATAATTCTATTTACACCCTGTCGTGCCAGCAGGCAACTGATGTCATACACCTGTACACAACAGAAAAATTCCCAACCTAGAAATTTCTGCTGGCAAGAGATCAACAGGCTGTAATGAGCACTGAGAACAAACTGTCCAGCCTTCAGCCAGAGCTCACTGATCTCTGCCTGAACTACCGTACAGGCTAAAACTTCACTGCGCCAAGTGCAAAGATGTCACTGCCAGGGTCAGCAACAGACTGAATAAAGTCAGTGCTGGTGACCACAAACTTTGGATTTTTAGATTTACAGGCTCTCCCTTTGGGATGTGCTTTCTACATCCCATGTAACTGGAGAATGCACAGGTGTGGTGGTCAAACAACTTGACAGAAGGATTCTTGTGCATTATAAATAAGCACACCTGTACCGACATGCAGAACATGGAACTTGCACAAAATAGCAGCCAAATTCTTACAGTAACGACAGGCACAAGCTGAACCAAAACCAGA
Source organism: Mystacornis crossleyi (assembly GCA_013400655.1). NCBI lineage: Eukaryota > Metazoa > Chordata > Aves > Passeriformes > Timaliidae > Mystacornis > Mystacornis crossleyi. The sequence continues at coordinate 7,223 of VYZQ01049215.1, read as the reverse complement.
TCAGATTGTTTTAAGAATAGCAATTATATATATATATCTCACATATATATAATTTCGCACATATATATATACCCAGAGATACTTGATATACCGAGAAGAAACAATGGAATGAAATAAAGCAATCCGAAAGTTTCGAGCCATCTGTATATATCCGTGCTGAGTATCAAACCATCTGTATTATATTCTTAGATCAGCTAAAGCAAACCACTGGCACCAGTGCCAAGATTGGCAGCAGAGACGATCTGGATCGCCACCAACGAGAACGAGCTACCATGCCTTTTAGAATAAATTTTGTAGCAAACACCAAAAGGGTTGATCAACACAGATTATCACAGCTACAACAAGCCAACTAGTTTAAAAAACAGCCTTTGCCATCCCACGGTGTTTGATTTTATGCCGTACGATAAACTCTACGCCTAAAAAAGGAAATTCAGCTTCCCACTGTCCCTGTCCTGCGGGGAAATGGCTCAAACCACTCCAGCAGGTTTTGCACAACAGCACCAGGCACCTGCACAAGGTGTCACCAAGCCCATACCCCACATCAGCGGCTGCAGCAGCTCCCAGCCACAGCCAAGCACACCAAACCCCCCAGGAGTCAGGTGAGAGGCAACTGCACCACAAACCGAACCCTCAGCAAAATTTTCTGAGGCACGTCCTTGGAAGGTCTCCTGCTCCAGTGTGGGACAAGGTTTGGCTTCCTTCATCTGAAGCAGCACCAAGTGACCCGCGCTCATTTACTTTTTCTTCTCCAACCCCAGCCTCCACCATTCTGCAGCACCCCACCTTCTCCCAGGAAATTTCATCAATCCTTTGAAGTCTAGCCTAAATTTCAAAGGCAAAAATGCCAAAATATCCTTGAGGATAAAGTTGCTGATGTAAAGAACACTGGCTAACCCCAATAATTTTATTTTCATATTTTAAAAGAGCACAAAAATAACTATTCACCACCTTTTCCTCTGCTTGAGATATTGAGAACAACCCGCCTACCAAAGAGTGTAATTCTCCTAGCGCTAAGAATTTTGCATGGGTGGAACTCTTTAGCTAAAAGTGATGATAAATAACACCTCCTCAATCCTGCAATCTCCAGAAACAGTTTACAGGAACTAATACATTAGGTTGATTTGCAATGTTAAACTAGAATTTCCCAACCCTCTGATGTCCACCTGAAGGATGCCAGGGGAGACATCAAGATCAAGGGAGCTCAACACAAAGTTCAACTGGCTGAGGATCTTCCTCCCTCTCTACCGTCGCTGTTGTGAGAATATCTAACTCTGAGATAAGCTTCTGCACGGAGAATTAGCAAATGTAACACATTGCCACGTCCTGAAAGCTCATCCATCACCCCTCCAACAGCCTCACAGGACCCTCACTTTGCTGGGAAGCACAACACCAGCCCTAAGCTGAAGGTACAACCCTCTAATGACAGATTTTTTTTTTTTTCAGCGTTCACACAGCACTTAGGTGTTAAATCAGCAAAATTAAGCAGCATTTTTTTAACCTTGTGTACAGTTTATGTACTAACTCTGCTAATTGATAAAAAACCAGTGTACACAGGTTCAAGAACTTGGCTTCACATCCTTCTTACCTCTAGACCTGCCATACAAAGGCCCACACACACTTCCATCAATGAAATGGGTCGCATATGATTTTTTTAAACTTATGCATACACTCAATGCAAAGCACCTTCTGAAGAGTAAAATTACAGGTATCAAAGAACAGCAGAATAATATCCTTTCCCCAATAAAACACATTTGCACTTTGAACTATGCATATTGTTTAACTCCATTCAGAATCCTATTATGAGAAACTTATTTTATGAGTCTGCCAAAAAGCCTGGTTACCAGAAGCATAATCACAGTAAGCAATAAAGGCTGACATGGAGGATATTTCTAGGCAATTATAGCAGGTGTTTTAAAGGCATAAAGCTGCAGAGTTATAAATCTATTTAGAGCCACAAACACAGAGAAAGTAAAAGGCGACCAGAAGGTTCAAACTTGCACAGCAGACAAACACTGTTCCTCTGCTCCTGCAGAACGCAGAGGCTGCAGGAACAAGTCCACTGTGAATGTCGGCAAGTCAACAGAGTACAATATAAAATACTGAGGTACAACAATCATTGCAAAATGAATGAAGTGCCTTCAAAGGAGGATGCAGCACATATATATATACATCCATATATACATAAGAAAGATACAAAGCTCAAAAAGAATCTTATCACTTAAGGACTGCTAGATCGCTTTTAGAATGTGGTTTCTTTTCGACTCAAGCAGGGTTGCATGTAATGTCTTCTGTTGCACGAAGAAGTTAGAAAAGACAGTCCAATGGGAGGTATATACAAAAAGGAAAGTCATAGATGTGACAAGTCCTGCTCAGACCTTACAAAAACTCGAATGTGAGCCGTATCTACAGTGCAGAACTGGTGGAGGGAATGCAGGGAGAGCTGACTTGCCAACACAACGCGTAACTTTACAGAACGATTGCCGGTTATCAAAGTTGCACAAGCCAAGAGACAACACCAACTATAAATATGACTACCAGCTATTCCACACAACCCCAAGCGTCCTGCCAAGCCCTCCTTCATGTTGTCTCTCACACAGACAAAGGCCTCAAAGCCATGGGACATCTGCCAGGGAAACAAATGAAGTTAAAAAACCAGAAGAACATGAACATGTACTAACCTAAACTTGCGTGTTCTTTCTTCCCAATTCCTCCCCCAACACCTCCCCCTACAAAGACGATGTCTCAGTTTACTGTACTCTTTTCCTTCTCCCAACCAGTCTTAACTCTTGGACCAATGTTTTAAAGTTTCCCTACCTTTGAAAAAATAATGTTCAGTTCTTAAATGTTTTGCCAGATCTGGACCACACCCTGCCCTCTCCCAAAATCTTGGTTGTTTGTCTCCTATTGCACATAATCAATTATAGCCCTTTCAGGTTTGTATTTTGCATGGTGGGAGCTGATCCAGAGAGGAGATTGTGCTTGTGTGAGCTTGTGTGTTTACACACATACACACGCACGTACACACACCTTGACAAAACTGTTTTGTCTCTGTAGAACTTTAGGGGATTTTCCTGAAACGGAGTTTTTCACCTGTAAGCAGATAAGCACTTGATAAAAGAAAAGTAGCTGAAAATTTGCCTCTTACCAGGTCATGCAAATCACTTAATATATGGACGGAAAGAGCAGAATCCCTGTCATTCTATCACCACAAGAACTGGGAATCAATCAGAAGCAATAACTACAGAGAAATGCACAGAGACACCGGGCAGACCTCTCCAGTTCCGCTGTACATTTCACTCTCCCCGTTCCTCTTCCCGGATTCAGTGTCAGACACCAACTCCGATGTTTGACAAAAAAGGGATGCGGCAGATTGCCCACCAGCCGCAGCGTGTGCTGCCAAGTGAGAAATACAAGCTTGGAAACAGGCTCGAGATTCCAGCCAGGACAGCAAGGCTCGGAGCATCACGCCAGTGACATAACTGAGCGTGGTGGGGAGAGGCTGGAGGGGACGTGGGAAGTTATTGCATGAAATAACTCTGCAGTGCATGCAAAGGAGCTGTTTTCAGTACCCAGCAAGACAACTTCATCATTTAGGATTGCCAAAAAATAACTGCAGCCTTCTTCTTTCTGATTTTTCTTTTTTAACGCAGTAGAACAGCTAAATGCCCTTTACCAGTCAAATGTGAATTTTCCAATGTAACTTCCCTGCGGATGTTCTGTACCTAAATTTTCTTTATTAGCTACAGTAAAGTGACAAGCAGCTTTCAGAGCACTTGGTAGAACAAGGATCGCCCTGGGTCTAGTTCACAACTTTGGGCTCCTACAACATTGGAAAAGAAAGTTTACATCCTGGAAAAGACAAGAATCATCTTGTTAATTTGTTTGGTACAACAGTGTGAACAGCACATGTAGACAAATACTCAATTTGTCTTCAGACAGTTTTTAGAAGACAGACATTTTATCAGCGGATCTGTTAACACTTTCCTTCAGAAAATATGTTTCGCCTGCCAGCAAACAAACAACAAAATAATGTGTCATATCTGTAAAACGAGGGAGAGAAATAATCAAGATTAGCTTCAAAGTGTTGCAATAAAACAACAATATCAAAGGCTGGGACACGGAACTCCTGTTCCAGCCCCGTGCTCACAATCTCACATTTGCTCTTCCACTCTGCAGTACCTGCAGACACGGTGCCATGGCACGGCGATTCTCTCCAGTTCTGCTATTTAACAATAACCAGGGGGACACGATGCTCACAGCTCAGCGTGCTGGGGGCTGGAAGCCACTGCTGGGAACCATGGCACCTCACCCGGGCTGTGCTACACCCAGATGATCCCAAAAGGCAAATCAGCTCCACGCTGGGAAAGGCACCTGGAGATACTGCTATCTGTTCCAACCCTTCTCAAGTCAAGAAGCACCACTGCAACTGACTTACCCACTAACTTAAACTACAGGGAAAAAAGGGAAAAATTCTGTTATCTTTCTGTTCAACTTGATGTAACAACTGCTAAGTAAGTTCTCTATTTCAAATTCAGGGGTGCAGAAGAAACCAGAAAACACTACATGGAAGCACTTTCGAGTGAGGCTTCCAAGATCCTGAAAACATTTGTAGTAAGTTCCATAAATTGTAGTTCTAATTAAGGATTAAATTTGGACACTAAACACCTCTTTATTTGAGGGCAGGGAGGCTTAAATCTTTCTGTATTAATGCTGAGCTATATCATCTGATATTTTTGCTATGACCAACCTATAAAACCTGTCAGCTTCACTCAGTTTACACAGGGCTTTAATTATGTTTAACTAGAATCTGAATGATCTAATTACTTAACATCTTACAGCACAAACTACTGAGGACATCTGGTTGAGCAACTGGCAAAGGAGTCGGGGAAATAAAACCATTTGTGTACCCTGCTCAGGACCCCTGCAAACAGCTCTCCTTCCACACAGCTTCCTTTTTCCAACCCACCTGAAATTTCTGCTGCCTGAAAGCAGCTCTGTGAGAACAAATCATCCACCGGCTCAAGGAAAATAGTCAGGTGAAGAAAAGCTCTTAGTGCCATGAGCAGGATGATGGGACTTGGAAGAAGTTTTTCGTTTTGCTTTGTTCATCATGGGGTGAAAATCCAGATCGTGCTCTTGGCCTCTCTGGGGCTCCTTCTCCCACCACTCTCCAGGAACTGAGACATGGAGGATCACCCCGAGCACAAGAACACTAAAACTGGTGTCAGCTCCCCTACATCAGTGCCAGCAGGAAGCTCTCACACCTGCAAGCCTTGAAGATTTCAAAGTTTTTAACCTTTAAGGGAGCAGATTTTAGTAAAACCAGCGAAAACTCCGCTGGGGCACTATGAAGTGACACAGAGAGCCCAGAGGTTAAACTGGGAATAAGCAGCAATATGAGCTGAGGATCCTTCTGGCCACGAACGCTTAAATGGTTTCCATAATGTCAGCCTTGGTCCGAGTCTTGTCCTAGGCCTGGCCCCCTGCCAGGGTGATATCACACTCCGTACCTGAGGACTGTTCAAAGAAAAGGGTGCCCGAAACACAGGAAGCTGCTGTCGTGACCCATATTGAGCAGACAAGCTCCCACTTTGATCTCTTCACCTTGAAACCGCAGCGCACTCACCCAGCACATTAACCTGACGTGCTCAAAGAAGAAATAAAACCTGAAAGTTCTGGTTAAAAACCCAGTTAAAGATGCCGTTTTCTGTCTTTACTTTTCCTTAACGAACAGATGGAAACCAGCAATAACCATCTGGGTAAAGCAGCGATAGCTGTAAAGCACAATAATTCCAGAAAAATACACTAACAAGGTCAGTTAAGTGTTTCTCTAATTGTCTCTTGCCCATGACCTTTTTCAAAGATTTCAGATGAAAAAACAAAACCAAAACAACTTATGAAAGATCCTTTGGCATCTCTGACAGCATCACAGTTCAATTCTGTATCGTGGGGAAATTCCAGTAGGGGAACAACATTCTGCCTTCCCAGATTTCCCCCCGCTTCCCCCCGACCTCCCAGGAAGAAGATCCAGCTTTCCACGACAAAATTGATTATCCCTGAACGGGCAGTAAAACTAAACCATTCCTGTACGTGCAATGCAGCAAATGTTTTGGAATCCTTCAAGATCAAAGCCACTCTATTAATAAACTTATATTTTTATATTCCTTGCAGCTGAAAAATCCAATTAAAACACTACAGTGACCTTTTACCAGAGAACGACTGTCACAGTGAGGACAGGATCAGAAGACACCCGAAGCAGGGTTCCAGCAAAAATGGGATAGACAGGGAAAGAGACTCTTGCAGTTGTTTTACTTCAGTCACCGGGGTGGTAAAGGGTGGCCTAATTCAATAGGAAGATCTGAGAGGCTTTTATTAGGTCTCCCAAGTAGTGTAACTGACAGTTAAACAAACAAAGTGTCAGGCCTTAAGTCAGCATTTAGAAAGTAAATTTATAATGAAGAGCTGACAATCAAGACACCGTACAAAGGGGCTGCTGCCAACCAACAACTTAAAAAAAAAAAAAAGGCAACTAGATATGGAATGAATATTTCTTACCATTGAAATTAACTTCACAACTGGTTGGTAAAATGATAACAGCAAATAAATAGGGCACAAAACACTCTGAAGTGTGACTGCAGTGTGCCATGACATCCCTGGAAGCACGGCAAGAGCACTGGATCGCGGCCCAGCAGCAGTGGCTGTGCTCTCCCACACCAGGCATTGCCCCTGGCACACCGGGCATCCCCCCGAGCACACCGGGCATCCCCCCCGAGCACACCGGGCATTTCCCCCGGGCACACCGGGCATCCCCCCCGGCACACCGGGCATCCCCCCTGAGCACACCGGGCA
>VYZQ01049195.1:0-35454 GCA_013400655.1 Mystacornis crossleyi | reverse complement strand
ATTCTTGTCAAAATTATAAATGAGCTATTGCTCGTTGCATTTTGGCAGGGTTTTTTTTTTTTCAATTCAATGATTTTATGATCTAATAATGATGAGCTGGCATTACCTCCTCCATATGTTAGGATTCAATGTTCATTCTTATATTTAGCTGTGTGTATGGTGGCAACACCTTCAACCACATGGTATTACCCAGCTGTAGTAGGTATTTAGGTACTGGGTACACATAAAATAAATATACAGTTCTTGCTCTCAAAGGCTGTACTACTTGGCCCTGGCTGCTTTTTAGTAGCAGACATTCTAGTAAGTTTTTCAGTGTTCAGGACGTCACCTGAGAGAATAAAATTATTCCTTCCCTATTGTAGGGATGTGTAGAATGTCTGCCTGTAGCTGATGAAAGTGAAGAGAGCAGATAAAAGTAGGGGTGTACTAGAGGTGGGTAAGCTTAAAAAATATAAATGTTTTCAGCAGCATTCAACACAAACAGGTGTGAAGACATATTTTTGGTCATGGTCAGTAAATTTCCAGCTCTCTGATATCTCACTTTTAGTGTGAAATGTCACATTTTAAATAAACTTTGCTCTCTTATTTTCAGAAGAAAATACTTATGAAGTGTGTTGGTTTGACTTGGTGATTTTAGTGGTATTTTCAAACCTTAGTGATTTTATGATTCTATCTGTATCTTTCTGGACAAGATCACAGAATCAGAGAATTTTTAGGGTTGGAGGGGACCTCTGGAGGTCATCTAGTTCAACCCCCTGCCAAGACAGGGTCACCTAGAGCAGGTTACATTGGAATACATCTATGTGGGTTTTGAATGTCTTCAGAGACTCCACAATCTCCCTGGGCATCTTGTTCCAGTGCTCTGCCACCCTCCGCATAAAGATATGGGGATGGAGTGTGTTTGAAGGAGCATTATTCCAGCCAGTATGGGCACAGGGATGGGGTGGAAGGGCCTGCTGTTTATTCAGCGAAGTTCAGCCTCTCTCAGGAAGCCTGATCCACACAGGTGGACAGGACAGCTTTGAGCAAGTCCTTTGATTTGTGAAGTTGTTCATGACAGTTAATTTCTGCTTGTTTTATGTGCTGACGATTTGAGTTTCTAAACAGGCCTTGCAGTTCCCAACGTGGGCACCGGTGAGAGGCTGAACTTGCTACAGACTGAGCTCTCTGCTGAGTCACCCACGAATGGGCCCCGGGCAGCCCGCACTTTCCACAGAACGAGATGAAATCGGGGGATGCTTCCTGTCGCGTCCCGTTTGTGCCGACGAATACTCGATGCCAGCGCCTCGACAGGAGCCCGGCCGGACGAGCCCGTCCCGCCGGGCAGCGCCGCGCTCCGCCCGCCAAGCGGCAGCAGCGGCCCAGGGCTGGGGCAGCTTCGGCCCTCGCCTCGGCAGGGCCGGCCGCGCTGGGCTGGAGCCGCTGCGGCGCTCGGCCGTGGCTGGCGCCGCATTCCTCCCTGCTCACGGGCAGTCTGAACGTAGGAGTTGCCGGGAGCCCTGATGCCAGCCCTCCTGGCAGCGCTCCCGACGGTCTGTGAACGGCACCGGCCGCCTGCTGTGACAGTGTAGTTCATCATACGGAGAAGCGAATGCGGGGATGGGCAGGCTGAGGCACTGGGAGCTCGTGTCCCGCTCTGTCGGGCCCCTGTACATGCCCCGGCTTACCCGGTGCGAACTGCGGCGCTCAGCGAGGGGTAAGCCCGGCCTCTGCCGAGGCGCAGGCTCTCCCCTCTCCCCCCGGCCCATCCTGGGAAGCGGGGTAGCAGTCTGGGATTTGGGGAGCAGCCTGGGATTTGGGGAGCAGTCTGGGATTTGGGGAGCAGCCTGAGTAGCCCTCGTCGTACTGGGCTGAGCATATCCCATGGCACAGCCAAGCGTGTGGGTCGAGGTGTGGGGTGCGGGGAGATATAATCGGGTTGTGAGCTGCAAGCAGGGAGCAGATTAATGGGGATTTGAACTCCCAGCGGAGGGAATTGGAGGAGACGTGTTCAGGAGTTTGCAATGTGTTTATATTTGGTATAAGCTTTCCTCTCCTGCATATGCGTGTTGGATTTAATAGCACAAATGTAGACCTTTGCCTTTGCCTTTCAGACAAACTTCTCATCACTACAGGGGTGTCGTCACTGATACAGCTCCAGCAGTCACAAGACCCAGTGCACTAGAGACAGAACATAAACCGCATTTATTTGCACATTGGAACGACAGTAGTAATGCAGGCAGACGCAGACAAATGCAGCTGAGATTGTGCCTTCTGAATATGCTGTGGTTTTCAGCTCCATTGCTTCTGGGGTCTTCTTGGGTGAGCCCTGTTGTGCCATTTTCCTGTAGCCCTTCAGATGCCCTCTCCTACTAGGTATGCCCTGTGCTAGGCACACTGTATCCAAGTAGTTAAATTTCCATGATGCAAACAGAAACAAGCCTTCTAAGCCTTGTCAGAGGCAGAAGAAAGACTCGCTGGTGTTAGATGGCAGGGTTTAAAATATAAAGCCTAAATCAGCAGAAAAACTTGCAAGGCTTTTCTCCTACAGGTTGAAGGACCAAAAAGTCACGGACTTGTGGTTCTGAAACTCCTGTTGAAGGTCCAGCAGGGCCAGCCTTCCAGATCTGGTGTGGCATGTTCTCTGCTGTGTTTCAGGGAGTAAACAAGAGACAGTTTTATCTCTCACATGTATTTAAGTCCTTTCATCTGAGGAAAGAAAAAGGGGACAAAGATGAACCCCCAAACAGTAGAGTAACTATTTCTATTAGCTAAGTCATATTTTCTCTAACTTTAGGAATAATTCTGAGTCAACATCCCCTTGGCACAATATAGATTGATTTAAAATTTATCTGAACTGAGGAGCAGCCCTTGTAAAGCTGTAGGAAGTGCTTCTCTCCAGTTGCTCCTTGGCAGACTCCAGAAGCAGTGGCAGGTGATTACAGAAGTTTTCTTTATGGGACTTCTGCACAACCACGGAAGAAACATTCTAACCTGCTTTCATTTGCCAGGTCTCTCAGGATGGGCAGGAAGAAAACCAGAGAGAGCTAGGCTGCATCTGGCGCTGGCCAAACCACTGCTTTTTTGCTGCCATCAGAGGTAAACATTAACATTGCCATAAAACTCAAGAGTTGGGGCTTTTTTTCTAGAACTGTTGCATTTAATGACAATTATTTAGCATGATTTCTTGTGTATGACTTTTTACCCTGTACAAGGTCTTCCCTACCTCCCTTAAATCTGTGATTTTGTGCCTCAGTGAGTTTATTACTCTTTCTCCTTTCTTTGTTTAGCAAAATAGAAAGTATGCTATGTTATGCGTGGATTATCTGATCTGATCTGCTCTGTAAACCAATAGGTTTTGAAAATGCACCCAAGATAATTAATACTTGTTGAAGTCAAGGTGAAGTCTGTGAATGACTGCATGTGAACACATATATGTTTGGAAAAAATGAAGATTAACCAGAGGTCATCTGATGCCTTATTTTATCTATGTGTTGCTTAGTTTCCAAGTTATGTAAGAGGCCTAGAAAATGGAGCCGCTGTAACTGTGACTAGGTATGTCTTTGCATTCTTGGCACTGTCCTTGCATTTTATGTAGAAAATACTTTCTTTTTGTATCTACATATTGTTGTGGGGTTTTCTTCTGCTAGCATCAATTTGTGTTGAATTCTCTTATAGATTTTTTGTAATAAAACTAGGTTTATATTCCAAGGCACTGATGTTTCATTGAATTTTCATGAAACTTTTATGCTCAAGTATCAATATTTATTGCCTTGTAGGCTTAAAACTGTGCAAGAAAACAAAAGATATTAAATAAATAGAGGAAAAGTAGCCAGCAAAATAATGCAAGTACAACAGGACATAGTGAAATAATTAACCCTAAGTTCATGAAAGTGAGGTTCAACAAAGGCTTGCAGGGCAGCCTGCCTAACAGCAGTTATATAATAGCAATAATTTGTTGGCTTTCTGCAGAGCCCTTCTTACCCCCCTTCTCCACCCTAATAAAATGTTTAGCACACCTTGTACCGTGCTGCAGGGGCTTGAGAACATGAGCTTATTGTTTCACTGTTTATACCTCCCTTCCCCAAATGCCTGGAATTTCTGGTTCCCCAGCAGCCCCAGGGGTGTCCAAATCCTGCACTTTGCACTATGCAATAATGTCTGTATGGTCTGGAGTGGGTTTAGGGCTGAAAAGTCACAGTACTTCAGCCTGCAAAAAAGAACAAGGAGTGAAACCTGCAGACTGTAGTACCTGAATTTCATAAGAATGGGTCACAGGGAGCATTTCAGACATGGTGATTTATGAATTTGGAACCGCCTTATTGACTCTGTCTTGCTTCTACTTATCCTGTCTTCCTGGACATTTTCCTTGCAACTTAAGACTGTGATCCCTGATAACTGTAGGAATGAAAACTGACATATTAAACAGATTTATCATTGTCTGAGTTTTTCTGCACCCACTGTGTCTCACCAGTTTTAGAAAATTATTGCCTTCACCTACACAGGGCTTATTCATGTAAAATTGCAACAGTGGTATTATAACGCAGTGGTAGCATAATGCAGGAAGGGCTTGGCTGCTGAAATCGTTTTCCCTTTCTGGTAGGAAAGTATGTAGATTAGTGGGGCATCGGTGTGGTTAGGAAAGGAAACAGCATGGGAAGGTACTTAGCTGTCTTTTCCTCATAGTTAAACTAAGTGCTCCATTTGGGAAACAATAACCTTCATGACAATAGCCATTAACTGCGCTGTCATCTCTTCGTGTCAAAACTTTTTGTACAGAAATATAGACACATTTTGTGAAAGCAGGGAAGTTGGCTCTATTAATAATACAGCTTAGTGAGCTTTCATAGTCTTGTGGTTCTTCCTCTCCCCGATCATGTCAAATTTCAGTCCTGCCCTGCAAAAATTGTAAGATGTCCATTTTGGAGCATAATGTTGGAAAAAATCTTATTAAGTATATTGTTCCTGGTTAGATGTATCATAATCTCATGTGATTGGATGCTGCTGTTCAGAAACATCTTCTTCTTGAAATCAGATTTTCCAGAGACTGATTATGAGGGAGTCTAAGGCTCCATGCTTTGGGTAAGAGACACACTTTTGCTTTATGTCCTTAGCCTCACCCTGCTGCATGTTGATCTGCTAAAGTCATTAATAGAGCAACCTGTAGATACCCAGCTGCACCTGATGTTGCAAGACCATGATGCAATAATGCCTGGTGCTTCTGCTAATGTCACCCTTCCAGGGCCGGTCTTTCCACCAGCCTGTCAGAAATCTAGTATGCTTCCACCATCAAGGAGTTTCAGGACTGTTCCTTGATTTGAGAGGACAAGAATTAATATTAATGATGAAAGTCTTTTGAGGAAAAAATGAAGATTAACCAGCAGTGTGGTACATCCATACAGTTTTCAGAAAACAGGAGTGTCGGGGGGAATGAATACCCAGTTTGTAGAAGCACTGGAAGACAAAGACATGTGAATAGTCTGCCTGGTCCTGGTTACTTCTCTCTCTACTACACTTTACTTGAGAAATTATGGGGAAAAAAGAAGGTAAGCTTTAGTTTTCTAACTCAGTTAAATTCTGATAAGATTATTTTGCTAATTCAGATCTTATTATCCCATAAGGTAAGTCTGCTAACTCAGGCTGCTATCACTGCAGACGTATAAAGGTGTTGAAATTGTAGTTGTGGGATTGGAGCATAGATGTCATTAACAATAGAAGTGCTTGTGATGTAGACAAGTCTTTTACTGGAAGAGTTTTGGTGTCCTCCAGAAGAGTCAAATATTGCATGTGCACTATGGAAGGTAGGTAGAAATGGCGCATTTAGTTCAAACAGAGCTCTTTAGGAAACAGTCAGGAAGATCAAAAGACAAGCGAAGATGCTTGGAAAATAAGGCATGAACTGATACTGTCAGGAATCCATCAAATCACAATGGAAAACAGAGCAAGATGAATTGCTGAGTATTTGCAGAAAAAGAGAGACAAAAGGCCTGGATAATTTCCATGAATTAGCCAAAGAAGTAGACTCGAAATGAGAAAGGAAAGAGAGGCATTCTTAAAGAAGAGAGATCGCAGTATAGTGGAGAATTTGGAGAAAGGAAAATGTCAGCTCCAAAACTGAGCCTTCTGAATAGTAGAATGAAGATAAAGCACATCGGAAAGATTGACTCAAGAGTGGACCAAGACAGAGACTGAGATGCTTCAAAAGGAATGTGGATATTTTTGGGGAAAGTAGTGTTTATTGAAATAACCATAATTTATAAAGAGAAGAAACTTGAATTAAAGAATACTACTTATAGAAAAAATTACGTACTAATAATACCAGCATTTGGTTCATGAATCCTGGAAACCAAAGTAGGAGCCAGTTAGGAGAAACTGTGTGTCTATGCTATTACCTTAATCAGCCTGACTTTTATGTTAAGAACACTTAAGCGAAAAAAAAACTGTTCATCTCCTGTACAAATATTAGCATAAAATAAATGTCTCAGATCAATACCACATCCACAAGACATTAAATACCTTGTAATCAAACAAAATATTTAGGTTGTTTCAAAGCCAAATCCCATGCAGTCCAGTTAATTTTGTGTTTCATTAGCACTAAAGGATACCATGTCATCTCTTATCTATCTTCTCAAGGAAAAATAATTCCTTTTTAATTAGGTCATTGCAGTCATGTGCTGCTGGTATTATATAGACTCTTCCTGGTATATAATGATGGATAAATACAGCATAGCATTTAAGGAGGTTTGATGCTGGCATGGATATATCAATATGCAGGTTGTAGAGCAGGTAGAGACAATAGACTTTGGTAATACAAACTCCTTTCCTGAGTTCTGTCTCAGTTCTGACCAAACCTAAGGCTGGCAGATGAGTTAGGGTCATTTCTACCAATACTGCATAGCAAGAGGGTCACAACAACAAAAAAGGCCACACTGAAGCCATTGAATAAAATCTGTTTTCAAGTCTGTCATCATTAGGTGCTTAGAATTTTAACAAAGATCAAGATATGATTATGCCATATGCATAATTCTGAGCTATCCCCACCTAATACCTTATTCTTTTATAAAGTCTGACAAGAGAAGTGGGAGGGATTTAATAGTGATATTGGTTGTTGTTCACCTGGAAAGAAGATGGGTGATATTTTTCAGAGAAGATTCAGTTTGTTTATCAGTTAAAGGAGTCTATTGGCAAAAACTATACTGCTAATGCATAAAAATGTAATCAAGAAAGTCCAAAAAGTGTTGAATTAGGCCTCATTTAAATTTAGGTTTATTCTGATAAAATTATTTTAAGAGGTAGTCTTAAAACACCTTGTTTATAAGACTGTTTAAATTTTGAAATGCCACTGTATGGCACTGCCCTTGATACAGTTTGGACCGAGTTTTCATTATGTAATAGTCATATTAAAAAAAAATCCATGGATTCTGAACTTGGCTCTATTGCAATTTTTTGCTAGGAACAATTATAGATTCTTCTAAAAGTAATTATAAAGACAGTTGATTATTTGTGTGTGTCTGAGGCTGCCTCTGGGATGTTATTGTAACTGGACAAATTATATAATTGAAAAAATAGTCATTTGCTAGTGAAGTGCTGTATAATTGCTGTCCAGAATGACTTTCAGTTTTCTGGTAGCTTCTTGGGTCTGGAATAGTTTTGCTACAGGTAGATCCTGAGTGACCTTTTCCCCAGAACCCTTACTGTGGGGAAATGTCAGACTGTTGTTGTACATCACTTGTAAAGGACGATCATGAGGCAGAGAGCGTGAGTTAACAAGGTCAGGGAGTGTACAACTGGATGTGCCAGTCTATATGCAATAAACACCCTGTATTGCACAACTTGCAGTGGTGTTCAGAGCTCTTCCCTTTGCAGCTGTTTCTGCCAACACTATTGATCAGTCCTTTGCCTTGTGTGCACTCCAGTCCAAAGTAAAGCTATTCCTGCCCAGAGGGGCTTTTGCCTTATCTCAGTCTCCATTAATCTATGCAGCAAATAATTGATATGAATTGATTTTAACCACACCTAGTCAATTGTGTCTTTTGGGACACAGATGGCTGTAATTTGGCATGTAAGTTCCCTGTAACTTGCCAGCAATTCAGGCACAGCTCCCACACTAGAGGAGTGTGCCATTTGACTGACAGGGAGTCTGTGCTTGTGTAGGATCTCATGAGTAGCCCCTAGCTGTGGGAAGAAGTGAGCTGGTACAAGCTGATGAATCCAGCTAGTCACGCCAGCACTTGGTGTACATGCAGCAAGCACAGCCTGGCCCTGCTCACAGTGAGAAGCTGCTGTCATGTGTGAGCTGTCCCCAGAGTTCTTCCTTCCCTCAGCTTCTCAAAGGATCTGGTACATTTCTCATGATCAGTCAAATGAAGCTTTGGGTTGTGGCTCACCAGTTCCTGGCTCTCGCTGTTATCAGCTACGGGGTTTCTTTTCACGTTCTTTCTTTCCCTATCCAGATCTGCTTAGTCCTTCACACCTCAAACGGTGTTATGAGTTTTTCCCATCATGGTGGAACTATCACCAATAATGTCTTGATGATAACGCAGTCAACATGCTACAAGTCTTCATCATAGATCAGCTTGTTATATCACCTTATAAATTAGCCCACATTGGTTGTGAGAAGTCATCTTCTGTTAAATAGCCAGATTTTGTGCTTGTCTGGCAGAGAGGTAGGTACAAGAGCTTGGTACAGCTTTACTCTAGCAGAGAGCTTGGTCCTGTGTTGACCATATAGTCACTGTGAAAATTCATCAGAAATTATGGTTCTTTCCTTTTATAGGACATCGCCTCAAATGACAAGGTGCTTCTAAGTTAAGCAAAGTCATTAATGACTTAAAACTCGGTCCTATTGTTGGATACGAAATGAAAGATACATTTTCTTCCAGAACTTTCTGATAAACAGTCTGAGCAATTTGTTCAGAGTTGTTCAGTAAGTAAATCATTAGCACGAGCAGTTCCTGTTAATCCTTCTACAGAGGTGTTCGGAAAACCCCAGACTTTTGCAGTCTAAACTGAGTCTGAGGACCTATTTTGAAGGTTACAGATCATCATGCCTCATGGCCTAAGCAAGACAAGCAGGATGTGCTTCAAGATGCATCCTGTTTTAATGTTCCTTAAAACAACAGCTTTATAACAACGAAGTGCTTGAAAAGGCTTGTCTGACCTTTACCTTGCATCTCATCATGGAGATACTTCAAAATTAATAACTGCTCCAGGACAGGAGAGACTTTCCAGGAATCTTCAAAGTCTGGATTTCTGATTGCATCAGAGGTTTTAATAAACTCATTGAAGCCATGTAAATATCTTAAGTTTTACTTCTTCCTTTTCCTGTCTTTCTATGGTGATAATTGCTATAAAAAAATCATATTGTTTGCCTGAAATGTGCTTTTTGATTTCTTAAAATAAGTATTGGCAGTGTATGAATACTGTAACACTGGTGCTCTACCATACAAGTCTTTCATGTCATACAACTTGATCTGGATTCAGTGACAAACGGCCTTTAATCCAGTTTGTCAGCAGGTATGTCTGACCAAGATAACAAGTCTGAGAAGGGCTTGTTTCCTTTTCGAACAGAAGCTGACTGGCCTTATTACTGCTGGCAAATCAGCTTGGATGCTTCTACTTCATACTGTCAAACCATCCCTGTGTCAAATGACAAGCCTCATCTGAGCTACTTCTTCAAATAAATCATAGCCTCTATGATTTTGCACAGTCAACCTCCCTAGCTATTTTTATTCAGCACAGCAGCCATGCCAGTTGCCCTCCAGTGGTACTTTGCATTCTGGAAGGAGGTTCCATAATTTTCTCCTCTGTGCATAGAAATTTCAGATGGTAGCTGTAACTGACTGCCATAATGCTTGGTTTTGACCACAGGAAAAAAAAAAAAGATTCAGCAGACACAGCATGTGATGTCTTTTAGGAAAACATGCCATTTTTAGAAGCTTACCTAGTAGTCTTAATTCCCAGTTGGAAGTTACCAAGCGCAGAAGAGCACTGTTGCCTTTTTATTAATTTTATTTACAGCACCCTGTATTCTAGGTTGCCTGTAGACAGCTTTATCCTCATGTTGCCATCCTTCTGCCTGCATGCCTTTCTACAGGATTTGTTCCCAGCACTGGCAACTGCAACACGTCACTGACACTGAAAGAGCTATAACAGCTTATACAGCACCATCATGGATTTTTTCTGGGTCGATGCATCACTGTGCTAAGTGACTCCACTTCTGTGAACTTATTATTTAGGGGTTTTCACCATTTTTGTAACCAACAATTTGCATGTTAAAAATTATTATTCAAAAAATGTCAGCCGTGCATTCTGACAAAGCCACATACATAGTTTAACCGGTCAGCCAAGCCTGTTTCCCAGGGAATTGCTGACAGACAAAATCATGACTACCAGAATTATGTTCTTGGTAAAATCAGCTTTTGTAAGTGACTCTTTCTCCTCTGATCTCTGGCAATGAAATGTACTTAATTTCTATATGTAAATTCAGTTTGAGTTCCATTTTTGAAGAATATTCAGCTCAAAAAAAGTGGTGGGAACGAGGTTATATCCTTCTGCCAGTCCAATATAGAAAGCTACTTAGAATTAAAGGCAAACATAAATTTCTGTAATGCTTTGATAAAAAAGAGGTGGTAGCTGCTCATCATTATTTGTAGTTGTTACCTGTAATAGCAGACAGTTTGGTACACAATGTACAGTTATTTGTACATTTGGAAAGGCTTTTTACAATGAGCTGCATAAAAAAACCAGTTTTGTGTAGTATATCAATCCTGGGGAAATACTAATCCAATCAGAATCCTTAAGAAGGCTGACTAATGCTAATGCGTACTGAATAGAAGTTTTCAGAATTGCATGTGAGAAGCACCACAAAAAATGGAGAAATATGAAAATAGTAGTTACATTACTGAACTTTGCTTTCTGAGTGGAAAAGTTGACTTTGTGAGCTATGTAATAAATTAGAATGTGATAAAGTAGAAGTATTCAGGTAACACTTTAATTTTCAATTTTGATTAGTTTAGAGCTATGCAAATTCAAAGTACCTACTTTGTATTCATTCTTGTTGAAGATCAAGTCCTGCATTCCACCTGCAAGTAGGGTCTCCCTCTAGCTGTAAACTAGAGATGAATTTGGATTTTTAATTTTCCTCCATTTTCTACTTCTTCAGAAAAATAAAAAGGTACAGCTTGGACAGATATGAATAACAAAAGGAACTGTGTAGACACATTTTACAATCCATGACTTTGTAAAGTGTCCAACATTCTGATAAGCTTCTAACAGTAATCTTTATTTTTAATGGGTGCTAATTTACAATAGCCCAACATAAGCATCTTAAAAGACTAAAAACATAAAAAGTCGTGAACTACTATTTTTTCTGTTTTCCTATGCTTTTTGAAAAGACTGTCACCCCACTGCTTTTTTCTGAAGATAATTACCATTTTCCTCTAATAGCAGCAGGTAGCCAATTTCACTTTACCTGAAACTGTCTTCTCCAAAGAAAACCTATGGCAAAGCTAACTTCAGTCACTGATATGTTTTAATAATTTGTGGGAGTGTTGCAGGGTGACACTAACATTTTCACTTAGCCTGGCTGTTTGCAAGGGAGCTGCATCCTAAGCAAGTAGAAGAGATGTTCCATGAAAACCACATCACTCCAGGATGGAAAAGCATGTAGAAGATTTTCACAAAAAGGAATAGAGTGGAGAGCAGACAATATCCATTCCAGCACAAAGCCTTAAATGTGGCTGGGATAACCAGTGATGTTATCCACTGACAGGGGCTGAATTTTTCAATGACTGTCTGACTAAAAACTGGTTCAGCCAGCTCTGTACTGCTTTTCCTTTTCACACCCCTTCAGGCCTTAATCTGCAGAGGACATTCTGGGGTCAGGCTCTGACATGAGTAGGAGATGAAGTATTATCCCCAGTTTAAACTGTTTGAGAGATAACATATCTGAAATAGTTATCCTGGTACTTTGTGTCAAGGGGTGAGGAAGATATCAGCAACTCCACGGGTCAGCATTCAGAAAACTGATGTGAAAGAACCTTTTCTTTATTTTTTCAGTCTGTGCTGAAAACAGTTTAGCTAGTCCTACAAGGCTGGCTTTACAGTTTGCTTTGATTGCATATGCCAGTGAAAAGGTTGAACTGATTTGAACTTTGTAAGATGGATAGCAGCTGTTGTACTAAGCTGTTTAAACCCACCAATTCAGGCTTAGACCTTGGCTGAGTAAATACAAAGCCTTAAGCATACGTAGTACCCATAATGAGCTTTCCTCTTTCAATTTCTGTGAATAGAATCAACAATCATTTTAAATCAACAATATTTTACTGCTAGATTTTCCAATAACCAAATTTTCCATCATTGCCGGACAGCCTGGGATTTGGGGAGCAGTCTGGAATTGACCACAGCCAAAAAAACAAACAAACAAACAAACAAAAAAACAAAAAACAAAAAAAAAACCACAAAAAACCCTAAAAATAAAGCAGGTGAGTTTATTTTCATTTTTCATGAATGAAGTTACTGTTCATCACTGCTGAATGCAGTGCAGCTCTCTCGTCCCTGAAACAAAGTTTAAAAAAGCCTAGCATTGCAGTCATGCAACAGTCTGAAAAATTACGTCTTTGTGTATGTGTGTGCATGTCTTGTACCTCTCTGGAACAAGAGAAAGGAAGAAAAAGTAGATGACAGGAAATGTAAACAAAACCAGCCTACCATAGTATGTGCACTTCCTGTTGGTTTCTGTAGCCTTTAAAGTCCAAAAACCAGTATATGCATATAAGAACGGGAAAGGTTCCAAAGCATTCTTTCTGAAGTCACGAGGTTGTTTCCTTATCACTAAGTAAGGCATCTAATGCTGACACAAGTAGGACAATTATGTTAATTTTTTACCCAGGTAGAAAAGAATGAATGGGGAGTTAATAGTGTAGAGAAAGAAACACTAGTTCTGAGACACAAGCTTGTTATAATTCAGACTTATACTCAACCCCAGAAAATATGAAGGTCCTTTGCCCAGTATGTCAGCCTATCACAGAATTTCATAGGGAATGCAAAAGCTTTCATTTAGTGGCAGCTTGATGTAGAAATATATAGCAAAAGAGATTTTACAATATCTTAACTCTAAGTTTTTCCTAGACAGAAACTTAAACGAACCAACAGATATTACGTCAAAATAAAATTCAACTATTTTTCCAGGAATCAAAAAAGAGGTATGCATTATGTGGCTATTTCATCGATTTGTTAAGTGTTTGCAAACCTTGCAGGTTTCATTGCTACTTTAAAACTGCCTCCAATTGAGTGACAGATTCACACAGCTGCGAGGATTGTCCAGTTCAATTTGCAGTATTTCATTAGAACTAGAGGCCTCAGGTGTAGGCTTTGGATCAAAGGGTTTGTATCCCTCCTTCCTCTTTATACCCGCTGATGGCAAAAGACACAGATTCATGTGAAGGGCTTTTGGGCAAAGCTAGGTGAAGGTCTTTCGTTATTAAGAGGGTTTGCTCTGCTATTTCCTGCTAATTTGGATGTGAAACCTTAGCAAGAGAAACTGAAAAAAAAAAATCAATATTCATTCCATTGTGACATGACACTTGGGAGCTTTGCACAGTGCAGTCCTTGGTGATCAGCCACCATCTAACTCCCATCCTGGGTGCAGCTGAGAGCTCCTGTTGAAGCTCTCCACTGCTCTGCACACAGCTCATGGTCCCTCTGTGTACTTAGCATTGCTTTTCCCAACCCATGAGCAACCCAGTAGAATTACTCACGTACATACAATTCTTTATGTATATGAACATTTATGGTAATAATCGACACCAAGGTAAATACTAAATTTTTTTACAAATCTATTTTCTGTTATTTCTTTCAGCTGTATTTGGAGGTAAGGTTTGATCCTTTTCTCATAGCTATCTCTTAGCATGTATAATTAGGTACTCCTCTCTTTTTGTTTCCATTTCTCTCTTCTGTAGTTCAAGTTCATAGGCTGATTTCCTACCTTTTCTGTTGTGTTTGGAAAGATACAGAAGTTTACTTGGGAACTCTCTGTTCTGTCTTTTGAGAATTCCCTTCTCACTCACACTGCACTCATTTTAGTGTTCCTAAAGCTGTAATATTTAGTGAGTCCAAATATGAGTATGTGCTACATCAACTATTTTTGACTACAGCAGAGGAAAGCCTTTCATTTTCATCAGTCAGTGTACCAGTACAGTAAAAATGTTTTATGTTCTAGCCAAATGTAACTTTTTGGTTTCAGAACTTACCAAGGATCTCAGAAGCAAGAACCTTTTGGATGCTAGTAACTTTTTAAAAGAGTGATATATCAACTTGCTGACTGTGGTGGGCAGGAACTCCAGAGTTAACATTATCCCCTCTATCTTCCAAATGGTGCTGGCACCTCTTGGCAGAGGAATAGTAAGTGACTTCCCCATGACCAGCTGGAAGCTGATGGCTTTGGTTATTTTATAAACCAGTTTTAAATCCTTTGCACATGCAGGGTTGTACTGTGTCAGACTGGTGAGCTGCTGCTGCTGTTGCCTTGCAGTACGCTCATGTGCGTCATGGTAATAGACTTCCAGTGGGAGCTGATGTAAGTTGACCACATGCACCATGCTAACTGCAGGAGGCAGAGGTTTTCAAAACATTATGGAAGATATTTGCAAAAAGCTACATAGTGAGAATTCAGGATATGACCATGGACATATTCCTGTGTGAGGAGGAAGGCCCACTATCACATAAACAAGGAAATAACACCTAGAACTGTAAAGACCAGACAGATAAAGGCCAGGTTATGAGACAGTTTAAAACATCAAGTGAACCAATAATTAGCCTGGTACGAGAAGGCACATACACAGAGATTTCCCTAAAGATGCAGGACTTAAGTAAAATGTCCTTATTGACATTAATTTTACTCTGCACAGGGCTTTATCAAGTGGATGTAATTCCACTGAATCATGACAAATAGCTTTTGTCTGGAAACTTAAGTTTATTCATGTAGTCAAGCTTGTTCATTTTTACAACAGAGATTACTTAAATATGGTATACTTCAAAGTATATCAAAATGCATTAAAGCAGCTTGTATCAGCAATAGTTAGAAGTCAGCAAGAGAGGCAATCAGGCTTTTTCCACTGTACTGACATGTCATGAAGCTTGCCTTGCTAGTACCTGCATTAGTAGCATTAGTACCTGCAAACCTGAAGAGCAGGAAGGGATGTCAACCCATGACATTCTCTGATTAGAAATTAGTAGTAAAGCATCATTTTTGTAATTCAAGAAAGGACTATATCCTGACATCACTGAAGGATCAAAAATTACTTTTATTTTCATACTTGCATTTAACTTTCACAGAATTGCTGGAATGAATCACAATACTTCAGGGTTCTCCTGCATTTTACTCAGCACTGAACAGTAACATGACTTAATTTTTTTAAAAGCCCGCAAATAGATTCTCAGAGTTGAAAATCTACCTTGAAAATTAAAAGGTAGATTTACAATATAATCATTGTATGCACTTCTACTGAAACTCTCTACCAGGTTAAAACCTGTGTGACATGTCATCACTCCTGCAGCCAGAGTACTACTAGAAGCAGGCAATTTACTAAGGAAAAGAAAGATTTTGATATGGAAGAATCTGTGCCATTTTCCATCTGTACTGACATTTTCTGTGCTTCACAAGTAATAATGGTGACAATAAAAATATATTTCAGGAAATTTCATAAAACATACACAAACAGGATGTGCCCTTCCCGTGCACAGAGTCAACAAAAGTTCTGTGACATGTAAAGCTTCAAAGCAGAATTCAGCTGGGGCCTAAGTGATATATAGGCTTTGTACTGTCCTTTGCCCACAAATGAGTACCATAAACAACATGGAGGTGTCTGAGTGAGTGAAGAGCTTGCACTTTCCGAAGCTATTGATGCTGCTTCTATTTGTGTTTACTAATATGATTCAAAAGTACGTTCAAATCTGGAACCACCAATTTGTGTACCACATTCAGATGAGATCTGAGTCTAAGAAATTGAGGAGAGATGAAGAATAGCATCTGATTTTATTAGTTTCTAAAACCTTTCCCAGTATATGTACTGGTAGTGACAAAAAAGGGAGACAAAACTACACTGACATCTTTTCTACCCAAAATGCTGATGTCAATCATGAGTAATCAAATGGCTACAGTAATTATCTAATCAGTTCCCTGTATTTTTATTGTTTGAAATTTATTTATAATGCTTCTGTTGCCACAGGATTTGTGAATGTGTTTCAGGAACTGCTCCTACACATTCTGTACATGCAAGTAGGCCTCACTGGTGTGCGTCATTCCACCGACTTCATCCTAACTGTGGCAGAGAGGAGCAGCCTCACGGGGCATAGTTTGGATTTCTGGGAGAAGCCTGAACTGCTGCAGGCACTGAGCTGATGTGGACTGTGTCCTTTTGCTGTTGCTAACACACCTTGCAGCTTCACCCATGTGCAGTATTATCGACTGTACTGTTTCTAGTTTCCACCTTCCTCTCAGGGCTAGCTTATGGCTTTTTCTGAGGCTGTATTCTGCCATAGAACCACAGTCACAGATCATGAGTCTGATGTAGGTAGGAGACAGAAAAGGAAGAGGCTGGAATCAACAAGCCCAAGTCAGTGCCAGGCTCTCAACAGTCACTTGGCATGGGCTCAAGCCTGCAAGTACTGCTGAATGATCAAGGAAAATAGGTATTTAAGAGCACTGGACCTTCTATTTGTGGATGTATGTCTGTGTGTTTAGCATGTACCACATGATAGACTACTGATAAGAAAATGAAGATTCAAGTAATTAAAAATCCCAGTCCCTTGGTGATGCTCGTGACTGACTTAATTTCCATGGTAAGAACCCTAGGATCTTTTAAGAAGCCTACCATGCCAAACATTGTGTCGTTTTTAATCCTGTATTGTCCTTTATGTGGTACTCCTGTTGACATCAGTGGAAATTTGACTTGTAAGAGCAGAGAGAAATCAGTCTGAATGGATTTTTTCAATAGTAAAATTGAATGGAAGGAAGCCTTAAAAGTACTGAAATCTTATTCCTTCTTACAACATAAAGGGATGCTTTCTGCTTTGTTCTTCAAGGGTTCTTACCTATATGGATTTGTGTATCTGTGGATTTACGAGACCGTTGATATACTGGATAGCTCAAGTGGCAGATTTGAAAGTGATTGATGCGAAGGATAAATAATAAGCAAACAAGGAATGCCTAATAAACGTGTAATATACATTTCTATTTGTTGTTCTACATCACATGCCACAGCCATTTCTAAATAATTTCTGTGTATACAGTTTTGCCATCACATTTCCATTTTGCGGTCACTAAACCATATTGAGGCACGCAAATGTGAGGATATACACTGTGTTAATCACTAATAAGCTCTAAATATTTTCTGCTTATACTTGAAAGGGTCTGAGAAATGCCTTTAATTTTTGTAAGCAATTTCCAGCTGGTTACGTTTGCTGTTACCAGTAGTACCCATTACACAAATAGACTTTTCTCCCTCCTCTTACAAATACAAACAAAAGACACAGATTTAACAATGCTGAATGTAAATGATGAAGTCATTCTGGTGTTGTTATTCTAGATTTACAATGACCTCACTGAAAACAGAATTTAGACCCCTGTGGTTAAACCACAGCAGAACAACATTAAAACCAGATTTGAATAAACCATCTTAATAAGAAAATGGGGTTAAGTTACAATGTCATTTCCATACAGAAAACTGCTCAGAGCAGGATATAGAAAAGCCTTCAAACAGGACCATCTGCAAACGCACTCGGGTAGGAGCTGCCCCTCGGGGCCAGCCCACCCCACCGCAGCGCCGGGCCGAGGGAAGCCGGCACGACACGGAACGGAGCCGCCGCTGAAAGGGCTGCCAAGGTCCGATCCCTCCTGTCCCGCCATAGAACACCGAAGCGTTGCGCAATAGGAAAACATCTAAAATATGTATTGCTCAGTTTTGTTCTCACTAATCCAGCCTCGAGAGCGCTAGCTGAGCCGCACTCCCAATTAAGTGTGTACTGCCTAAATCGTAAGAATTAAACGTAAGCCCAAGCTCGACCTGCAGCTTCTCCGGAGGCGATCAGGAAAAACGCACTACGGAGCAATAAGCGGTGACGTCCCCGTTCTTCTGAAGCCGCACCACAGCTCCTCTCCGCAACTCCGCCGATCTCCGCCTCCAAAACCTGGCACCTATGGCAAACCCTGGCTGCAGGACCCTCCGGCACGGTTCCCGCACGGCCGAACTGCCCTGACGGGCTGCCCTCTTCCCTCCTTTCTCTCCGCTCCCGGCAGGGAGCAGCACCCGACCGCCCTGCCGCGCCGCGCACACACACACACACACACACACACACACACACACACACACACACACACACACACACACACACACACACACACACACACACCGAGGGCCACACGGACGCACACCCGCTCCCTCCCTCACACCGCACTCTCGCACCCGCTGCCCGCCCCACACCAGCTCCCGGCGCGCTGCTCGGCCCAGCCGCCGGCACCTCCCAAGGTCACGGCGCCCCGCACCGCCCGCGCGGCGCCCGCAGGTGCGCGATGCGCGGAAGGAGGGCGGGAAGGCGGGAGCGCGGCCCGGCACCCCCGCCCTGCCCGCGGCCCGCCTGCTGGGGGCACTCTCCTCCAGGCCCGCCGCAGCTCCGCGGCCGATCGCGGATTATAAGGGACCGCTCTCTCCGCCCCCAGCGGAGTCTCCCTCCGCCCTCGCCCTCACTCTCCACCCCTCCTCCGGCCGCAGAGAAGGGCATGGAGTTGGCGGGAGCCTATAAAAGCCCCTGAGAGCGCGCTGGGGCCACGGCGCTGTGACAGCCTCCGCAGGCAGAGCAGGGCCGCGCACCATGTCCCACCACTGGGGATACGGCAGCCACGACGGTGAGTGTGAGTGCCCGGCGGTGCAGGACACCTGCCGGCAGGTCCCCGGCAGCCGCGCCCGGGACGTGCCCGCTGCTGCCCCGCGAAGCCCTTGCCCGGAGCGGCAATGAGCTCGGTGGCGCTTTTTAATCGTAACCTTGAAATGCACCTGCGCCCGGGCGGCCCGTCCGGCGCTCCGCACTCTGTGCCGGAGCATCTCCTGCTTCCCTGCTGACATTCCTTTACTTAGGCGAGGGAACGACGGGCGCTGCTCCACAGGACGGGGTGGCCCCGAGGACTCCCCGGTACAACCCCCGCTTCAGCCGCCGAGGCTGCGGGGCTGCCGGGTGCCTCGGTGCCCAGGTGGGATCTCCGCTCGCCTGTGCTGCCGCTGCCGCCAGCCCGCGCAAGTGGTACGCAGTTAAAGGCTGATGCTGGTGTTCGAACATCCCGATTCCCAGAGGGAGAGTTATCGCTTATATCCCCCGAACTTTGTGTCTTTTCCCACTGAGTTGCTTTCCGCTGTCTTCCAGGACCCGCTCACTGGCATGAGCACTTTCCCATCGCCAATGGAGAGCGCCAGTCTCCTATTGACATCAGCAGCAAGTCCGCCAAGTATGATTCCTCTCTGAAACCTCTCAGCTTCAGTTATGATGCCAGCACGGCCAGAAGCATCGTCAACAACGGGCATTCCTTCAACGTGGAGTTTGATGATTCTTCCGACAAGTCAGGTGAGACCTCACCTTCGCGTGCAGGAGGGGAATGGCAGAAATTGCTACTAACACTCCTACTAAAATGTATATTAAATCCATAAGGGTTTTTTAAGGATGAAAACATACCAAAATATTCTGGTTTCTGTAAGGTGAGGATTCAGCAAGCAGGAAACTGAGATCCCGTTAGAAGAAAACTAAGGCTATCTGAGCAGCTAAACTCCAGTAAAGTGAATTGTTTTATTTTTGTATAAATCAAAAGGATCTGGATAAGGGCTTGGCTGTGGAAAGAAAAAAATTTTAAAGTATTTGAAAAGAATAATTTGAGGCGTAGGTTGTTATAAGCTACTGATCAAATGGTTAAAAGAAGAGGTAAAATACACCGTAGGAAAAAATTGGCCTTAGAATAGCAAAAGATTACAGTTAACAACTTGATGTGGAAATAGTTCAGAAATAGTTTCTTTGGTTATCAAAATATTATTTCATCTTTCTGAAGCAAGTGTTGCTCCCGGGTTAGTACAGAAACAGAGGAATGATTAGAAAATAACTTTTTGTTCTTTTGTAATTCAAAAAAACATTATTGCTGAAAGTTCTTGATGGTGGGCTTTCTAGATAAAGTGTCTGACGCATTCCTACAAAGTTTGTAGCAGGCAGTCGGTCCACAATGTTGCTGTTCATTGTACTGTATGGTGAAATAAAGCACTGAAACCAGCAAACCATAAGTAATCCTTACTGAAAGGAATGGCCTTTCTGATGGACAGACTGAATCCACGCTGTCCTTCCAGCAAGGGTTTTGTAGGCTGTCTTTGATTGTAGTTTTTCATCTGGCTGCATTTGCAGAAATCATCACAATGAATGTGCCTTTATTTTTAATTTGGACAACAAAAACAATCCTGTTGTAAGTCACTGCCTTCTCTATAGACAGTGCCTGATTTAACTTGCGTGAGCAAGTGTCCTGTTTTTCCTAAGTGTTTTGTTGGCCATGTCATTTAGGGAATGGTGCTGAAACCAAATGATCTGTGCTTACTAAAAATATGAGAGTTTTGTAACTAATGTAACAGCAGTATAACACACGTTCAGCAGTGCTCTAAGAATTGTATTTTAATTATAGTCTTTATACTGAACAATATTAAGTTGTCAGATATAAGTATTAACAGTTGTATAAATACACGTAGGTCCATATATAATTTACAAAGAGCATCAACAGTTATATTTTTATGGATTTTAAAAAGAGAGGAAAAAAGTATTCTGACCTCTTAGTGTTTATTTTTCTGAAACACTGGGAAGCTAAAGGAGCTGCATCATGTTCAATTTAACAATGTCATGGAGAATAAGGTAAATGATCCAGAGTACAAAAAAAGGTATTCTTTTCTTACCAGATACATGCAAGTCTGTTCTTGCTGCCATCCTGCTCTCACTGAGCCCAAAGGAATCAGGTTCAGGTCTCCTCAGTATAAAAAACTATTGTGTTCAGTTTGTGTGTACCTAAGTCTAAAAAGAACTGTGAAAATCAGGTTGTGAGGAAAAAATGGCAGGAACATAAAATAATTTAAAGAAACGTCTGTAGGAAGAATGCTTTTTATGAGAAGTCAGTGCAAAACCAGAACATCTGTGACAGGGATCCTTTGACAAATATGCAGTGACACAGCTTTCAGAGTGGGAGGGTAGGAGATGCAAGTAGAAATATTCTCAGTATCTCTATTAGTGATTCAGAAAATTATTATTCTTTAGAAACAAAACCCACTAAACAGATTTCTATGAAGCTAGCTAAGGGTGGATCATTCAGTACTAGACTTCCTACTGAAATTTACAGTGCATAGAATCTACGTGGCAGTGCACTTAATGGCTTCATTTGTATGCGGTTAACTAGGTAACCTACTTTCCTTACACAAAATAGAGCTGTCTTTGACTTGTATCTGCTTGATTCTGAATTTGAGACTCAAATGTACATCCCCAGTTCTTGGTTAGACATCACACAACAGTCACAAGGAGAAGCCATGTGAGATTATGTGATGTGCTGGTATGTTTTACAGAAAACAATGGAATAATATCCTGTAAATACTTCCCACAGGCTGTATTTCTTGTTTCTATGAGCTGTCCCATATGTGGCAATGAGTTATCTGTGGTAGTAGGCGCAAAATGAAGTAATAAGATCATTGTGAATAATCTTCAAGATGAGTAACTGCACGGAAAGTAGATCCATTTCATTAAGAATCTTCAGCCTCATAACTAATGACACTGAAGCAAACTGAACAGCAGTTCTAGGTCTTAATGTCTATTTGATCACTCCTGCTCTTCTGAGTATACAAAATGTGTTCTTGCAATTAAAAAAAACCCAAACAGGTAGTAATAGCAAAATAAAAATAGGTAAGAAAGCTAACATGCGTATTTGGGTAAAACTCTCTGAAAGAAGCTGTTACTTAGTTGTTTGGTTCAGAAAATATGTAATGCAGATAATGTTGATCACAATTGAGAACAAGTATATGTAAGAATAATCAAATTTTTGGTATTTTTCCTGCAGAATGTCTATTTTTTACATTGCATTTATGGATCAGAAAAGTCGTATGAAGTTTCTGCCCATATCAGTGAAAAACAAAAAGAAAAATTGGGATCCCTTAAAATGATATCTATATTACTTTGAGTAAGAAAGCAAAATAAAAGCTCACCTTTTTCAGCAAAAATGGCTTATGTGCAATTTATGTGACTGATGTAACTTCACAGAAGAAAATGTTTTCTTGTGTGCTTTCAGAAGATTTCTTTATTAATCAGTGGAGCTTTAAAGACATAACTCTTGATTCAGGTTGTAATTATGCTTATGACCTATACATTCTTCTCTTACAATGAATTTCTAAGGGAGAAATTAATTTTTTTTGATAACTTTAGAACCTGACTTTGTTTTACTTTCAAGTTAATTTTTTTAGATATACGTAGATGTTACTAACAACGCTTAGAAAAACCGTCTTCCGAAGCAATTACCTCCAAATCTTTGATTTCAGTTCTTGTAGCAACTGTCTTGGGTTGTGTGACAGCTGTTACACTCCAGAATATACTTGTAAAAGCTCTGTTAATTCCCAAAGTTAATCCCCTTCATATTTCGCAGTTACAAGTTGGTAGAAATGGTGTATAGGAAAGGATATTTACAAACCAGCTTTGCCATATTCATGAACATTTTTTGTTTGGAAAACTTCCATGTTTTTCCCTTACATAAAATAGTATTTTCTATGTTGTATCCTTGGAGCCTTTTGGAATGCTTTCTTGGGTTTGTATGTAGAAACTGAACTGTGAACTTCCCCTTTCAATTTTTCTTAGTCTCCTCTTTCAGTTCTTGCAGTTGCTTTCTTAATTTTCATGTCCACTGTCTTTTAATAGTAGTAGAAGGTAAAGTATTTATAGGCATTCATCTTTAAAATTCTTTTATTTTTAAAACTTCTTCTTAACTTTGACAGCAAAAATTCATTATGGTAAAAGTGTCACTAGGAATAAAACTTTGAATTCAGGTTCACCCACTTTTGTGATGAGACCAGACCTTACATGTATGAGTGAAGCAAATGATGATGATAATTCTTAAATAAGGTGTGTTACTGTAATCTAGGAATTTTACAGCAAAGGAGTCTCATAAAGGGTACTTCTTTTATCATATTAAACATTGCATATTCTAGTCTTCTGTAAGGACTTGCATATTGTTTCCCTTACTTTAAAAGACAGGAGTAAACAGCAACTTCTCAGAGCCATAAAACCACAGGATGTGACTTTGCTCAAAAAACCCTCAAAGAGCCTGATAGATTTTTTAATGTACACAAAATGTGTTCTGTGTGAGTTTTCCCAGAAAATGTTTGAGAATTTCTCTAAATTCTAAAATTCAAATGAGATGTGTTCACAACAGTAGACTATGTATTCTGTATCTTCTGATCAAGTGTTTGATGAGCTTATAAAAGAAAGAAGTCAACCAGCCATGAATTTATTCTATAACAAGAATGTTAAAATATCATATTTTAGCTGTAGAACCTGACAGAAGTGAATTGCAGCTACAGTATAAAACTCTAGAGACGTTACAAAACATGCTGATAATTTATGCTTGTGGGTAAGTCTCTTAATTGTTTCCTTCTCCTTGCTGCTGAGCTAGAAAGAATATTGACATTCAAATCAGTTTCCTACGTAAATCTGACATTTTTGCAAATATTAAATTGTAGTAGAACTTAAAAATTGTGAGAAGACCTTGAAAATGAAAATACTGTATTTGCCTTGATGCTAGCTCCCCTTGAGAGTCTTTCAGTAGTTGTAATCCAATATATTACCCGATTCTTTCTATAATTGCGAATATTAATGTGTACACTTCAGCTGTCTTGAATTATGACTCACTGTAAATAAACTAATCTGTTTTGCTACAGTGGTTGTTGAAGAGCCAGTGCATTAACACTGCTCAGTTGGCAGTGACTGTCTTTGAAAGTAGTGCCACTGTTGCTCTTTTCCTACGTTGCCACCTCAGCTGCTAAATGGAAGAAGAAACATGTAGGTCTGCTGTCTTTAAGGAACAACTCTTGTTCAAAGTCACTGCTACTGTTCTATTTTTAGGCTTCCTAGATCCAAAGATATAATATTAGCCATGCCAGAATAATACTGCATGTCATCAGTATAGGGTCATGGATTGAAGGTCCACAGTGCAGTATAGCTTAAGCTATGAATGTGTTGATCCTTTGGGATCAGAAATCAGAGAACTGATTGATTATAGGTTTAGGGGACTGCTTATGTCACAAGTAATGTTGTGCGTGGCTTGGCTAAAAGGTCAGAGGGTTCAAGGGCGTGTAATCTTTAAGTCATTTTTCCTGTGAACTGGGATCACCAGAAGCTGCAGAGTCTGTGTAAACAAGTGACTTGAATAGCTCCAGTATTTCCAGGAACTGGAAAGGAAGATGAGAGGGCTTGAGATCAGTCCTGCATGTTTCAGGTCTTAAGTTTCTTTACCGAGCACAGAAGTGCCCTTCTTCATTTACACTGTGGTGGGGTTGGTTGCTTGGTGGGGTTTTTTGTGTTTTGGTTTTTTTTTTGTTTGCGTGTGTTGTTTGTTGGAGGGGGTTTTTTGTATGTTTGTTTTTATGTTATCATGCAACTTCTGAGCAGAAATTTGACCTGGATTATGCATTTAAGAATCATGGAAACTTCCTTCCCTTTTGCCAAATCCGTCCTCTAGAGGCGCTTTTAATGCAAAACCAGGAGAAACTAGTCAGCTGTTATCAGCTGGGGCCACTTGCAAAAGTTTATTTTTAAGATGTAATGAAGCTACGTGCCAGATGTCACGATTGCCACTCTTCCCAGCTGATAATTTGTTTATTTACTTGCAGGCATGAGAAGGACTGCTGCATACCTTAGAGGCAATGCTCACACCTTGAGTTTGTTAGTCCTTCATTAGATCTCAGCGTAGTAGAACACTGTCCAATACACAATCTTCAGTACAGTAAGCAGCCACTGGATTAGTATTTAAGTATTACTATCAGAAATTAAACCACTTTTTACTTTCAACTTGGTTCTTAAATTGTTGTCAGCCTGTATAGTGTGAAACGTGAGGGCTGAAAGCTGGTCAGAGACTCAGTACAGCATCTTATGATTCTCAGAGAATCTCTGTTTAAGAGACTACATGAGAAATAAGCTCTACTTGTCCCAGGGAGTTGGAGGAATGTTAAGAACCTAAATGACTTTGTATCCTAAAGCAGGTCAGAGTCTTTCTGGCTGCTGCCCAGTCTGGGTGAAATAGTTCAACTGAGGTGAATTGGAACCACTGACCTGCTGCAGATACACACGTCTTCAGACTTGCTGTATTTTGGCAGCTGTTTCATTCTGGTCTATCTCTGTGGAACATGCTTGTAGCCTTATCAGGCTAAACTTCTAGCAAGGTCAGAAGTAGGTTTGTTTTGGGTTTTTTCCCTCATCATATTCCAATTTTTTTTCCTCATAATAAAACCAATTACAGATGTTTTCTGCAAATATGAGCCCTACAGCCGGATGCTTCAATGCTGTCTTGCTTTTCTTGCTTGTCATGATACAACGTCCTAGGAGGAATGTCTGAAAGAGATAACATAAAGAAGGAAACATCTCACAAAATGTGACTCTTTGTAATTCACGTTTCACAGAAGTGACAGCTCACCCTAACTGAACTCTAGTCTGTCAGATGGGAAAGCCCATCCTTGCATAAGAACACAAGGCTAATTCCTGAGCATCCTCGTAAGAGCCTTTTTCATGTCATTAATAGTACATGGTGCTCAAATTGGGTTTTTTCCTTTCCTCAAGTAATGCTTCATCTGCTTTGTCTCTTCAAGTCCTGTTTTCCATTGTACAGATGTCTGTGTATATGTAAAAACTTACAAAATATTAACATTAATTATGTACTATGCATATGTTTACATAAACATATACCTAGAACATAATTTACATGTGCACATCTACTGTAGGCTGATAAAAATCATGGTTTTCTTTGTGCTAAAGCAATGTGTATGCAAGAGGGCTGTTATCAAAGGCAGATGCTTGAAATGTCCTGCTGCTGGGTTTTTGTTTGGTGGAATCTCAATTAGAATTAATTCTCCAAGTTTGGAGCTTAGGACATCTACTGTGCTCTAGTGGACCCATTTTTCCAGCTACTGGAAGGAGCTTTGTTGTCAGTGATTGTCTTTTGAAGAACATTTTCTCATTCTGCATTTTCTCAGATTAACAAACTTTACAGTGGTATTTTTTCTTGTCACACTAATTTTTATGACAGGAAGGAATTCAACCTAACTCATTAAACAATCTTGTAGTTCCTCCATTTTGATTATTCTTTTGACATGTTTATTGGCTTGATGAGATTTATTAGTCTTTTGCTTTGTATGGAGAGAACATCCCATAGGAGTTAACTAAATAGCAGTAATTCCCACAGTATTTCTGCAAAAATGTAGATGTGGATGCTGCCACTTCCTGAAAAAAAAGATATGAAGTGGTCCAGGGTATTTTTGTTTACAAGGCTGTTCTGTTTCACACTGGAAGGATAACTGCCCACTAACTTGCCTTTAAATAGAAGAGTAAGTGTATGTAGCCTCAGTAAACAGCTGTACCAGCTGCAGCAAAATGCCCTTTGATTTCTGTGTGTTTTCAGATATCCAAAGAAAGTGTAATGGAGTCAAATCAACTTCACCTTGTGTATCCAAGAAATCTCACAGTTGGTATAAGTCACATAAATGGAAGAGTTTGTGTGATTATTCGACTTGAATTAGTGCTGCTAATACTTACATTCACCTAATTTAGACCATGTTACGAGATCATTTAAGAGTGAAATGTAATTACTGGATGTTACTAGTATAACTTTTCCAGTAAAGGGTAGAAGATAGAATGGTAATGGAATAGTGTTAACATTTCTCATCTAAAGAAAGTAGCTCCAAATTTGTCTAATGTTGTCTAATAGTGGAAAGGTAAAAAAGGGCACTGTCAAGCTGTCACCTCTTAGGCTGTAACACAAGACCAGGTTATGGTGTAAGCTGTCTTGAGTAGATGACATCTGTGAGAAAAGAACTTTTTTCCAGCTCATCTTATGCTGTCTTCCGACAACATTGCATCTGAAACTGTGCTATAAAACAGAAGAGCTCACAGCTACATACATATTTTCAGGATGGTTTTCACTAATACTAATTTCAAAAGTAAGAGAGCTAATGATGAAGTGCTCAAATATGGATCAGAACTTCCCCATCCTTTTTAAAAAGAGGATGGAAAGCTTGAACTTCTTTTCAATGTAGCCTTGAGTTGATATTCCTGTCACATGGAACAAAGACAAGTAGCTGGTGTGAATGTTGTTCTGATTCTCTGTGAACTTTTATGTTGAAAAAGCTGGTAGCATTTATTTATGGTTTTAAAAGCTTGTTCTGAAGAAAAAAAGCAGTTCTATCATTTCTATTTTGCCTTTTAAGTTTAGTTTTAAATTTTACTTCTTTGGAAAGGCTGAGAAGTATTAAAAATAAAATAACTGCTTAACTTAGGCTAGAACAAGAGGGCTGTTCTGTAATTAAGCCTGCTGAATTTGTATTCATTCACACTAATCTAATTATTACTTTCTTTGAATGCTCTGCTGTGAGTCAAAATAAGCTAGTGCTGGATTTGAGAACCACAGAATGAGAAAAGTAAGCAAAAACTGCGAAGAGATTTTTCTGCATCTTTTGGATTTTTGAGACTATAGCAAACTGCATAGAGAAATAACACTGCAAATGAATTCAAGAACGTTGCATGGTTCTGCTTTTCAGCATGCTTTCCATTGATTAATAATGGTGGATTAACCTGTGCTGTGCTAGTGCTTTCTGAGGTGAAGGAGTGGTGAAACCTTGGTCCATTTGGATCTGCAGTGACTGGCAAGACCATGAGCTAAAGGAACTGAAACTGAAACGTTGCAACTCCATGGCATCATTTTAAAATGAAACGTGATGTTATATGGATTAAATGATTTTACATCTGTAAAGAAATAGCAACCAGTTGCTTCACTACCGAAAGGAGCTAATGACCATTTACAGCTGCCGTTCTGAAAAAAATACGCAGATTTGTAGTCTTGTGCTTGAAACAGTTATGCTTCTTGGCAACTAGCACATGCAGAAATGTAGAAGTAGAATAAGATATGTTCCTATTTGATTACTTTAAGTAGTCATTCTTCTTTGGATCACATAGATTGGAAGTAGGTAGGGAAAGTCCTGGTCTATTTGCTACAGTATTGGAAATTACAAAGGCTGCAGTGGAACATGCATTCATGATTTTCAAATAAAAATACGTGTTGGGAGACTTCTAAATATATTTACCAAAGGAGCCCCAGGCAAATGCAAGATTTGTCCACTGAACCCAAATTTTGCATGCGTAGGGAGCACTGGTGGAAACTAATGTATTTTTAAGAAATCTTATTTCATTTTCATGTACTGCAAATTTTTAGTGAAATCCTTCTCACCTTATTGTTTATATCCATGGCTGATGTTGTCCATGCTTGTATATATTGGGACTTCTTCAAACCTGAACATGCAGCCACCTTTTCCAATCAGCATTTGGTGTATGTTTTCACACATGCACGTATTGTGCTAGTGTCTAGACTAATTGCAGACTGAGAGGAACGCATCTTTACTCCACAGAATCATTTTGTGGCACATACGCAGAGCACACTTACATGTAATATCTGATGTCAACACTCTTCTGTCACTTTATTATATATCTATTTGTAGAGAGAAATTGGTCTCCTAAAATATCTAACACTTTAAATTGCTTTTTGTTTTTAAATTGTTAAATATTAACAACTTAAATCTTTAATTTTGAATTTGGATTTGAGATGCTCAGGGGAAAAAAAATAAAGGAAAAGAATCCCCGACCAAACCACAAACTAGTGTGAAACCTTGCTCTGATAGCTTAGATAAATAGTTCTATTAAATAGAGCTATTTGTTACTATTCTGTGCTTGTTGCTGCACTGGAGGAGACATTGCCTGTGCCCTGAGCATTTTGCAATGGTAGGGCTTGATCCTGCGTATCATAATGACGATTGGCACGGTTGGAGTAAAAGGGTAAAAGTAACAAACAGAATAAGGGAGCTTGCTCTTGTATAATTCAAGGTGTGGCTGGGCACTTCACTTAGAGCAGTCCCACAGCACGAGTAATGCCAGATAATGGACAGCATAAATAAACAACTCGTTTCCAATCCATGTTTTATAAAATCTGCCCAAGTCACCATGGCCGTTTTTACCACAACGGGAAGGACAAGAGATTTGAATTCACATCTCTGCACTGCCTTGTCCTGTGCCTGATGCTTTACCTTGCTGCAACCCGTGGCTAACAGGTGTTCAGGTTTAATTTGGAACCAAAAACATTTCAGTCAATCCAGCTGCCACAGGATTTGCAGGATTAAGGCCTAAATGGATGAAGTGTTTAAAATGAGAGGACAGAGTACATTAGTACATGAAAGATGATTTGGTCTTCAAATGTACTTCCTTAGAATAATTCTATGTGGGCCTCTTACCAAGGGCTTTTTTAATCTATTTGGTGACAGAAAAGTTACATCTTCACTCATCACTTGTAATACTAGCATGCCTGTTAAATTGCTAATGAGATGCT
The DNA here is from genome assembly GCA_013400655.1 of Mystacornis crossleyi. Classification (NCBI taxonomy): domain Eukaryota; kingdom Metazoa; phylum Chordata; class Aves; order Passeriformes; family Timaliidae; genus Mystacornis; species Mystacornis crossleyi. Next base: position 5,792 of record VYZQ01049195.1, on the reverse strand, counting down.
CACTGTAAAGTCACTTACGTTTTTATGCATTTATTATTGATTTTGGTGTATTGCAGTAATGTACCATTGAGGATGATCTGGAGTAGCATGGCAGCATGCAATGAACTGTAGATCACATGGAAGACTTGAGATAGCTGTTTCACTTTGAAGGGAGGCTTGATAACAAAAGTTGCGGGAGTTGCTGCTAAAGGCTCTTTGCTTTGCAGTGCTGCAAGGAGGAGCGCTGGATGGAGTCTACAGGCTGGTGCAGTTTCACATTCACTGGGGATCCTGTGACGGCCAGGGGTCTGAGCACACTGTGGATGGTGTGAAGTATGATGCAGAGGTAGGACATGCTTTACCTTCTCCAGTCTTCTTTGTATAATGAGGTGGGGTATTTTAAGTACTCTGCTGCAGTAGCACCTTCTCTACAGATCTTCATAGGAGGAGGTTACCATAGAAGATTTTGGTATGATGCCACCTTAGAACATACTCCTTGCAAGAACAGAGATTAGAATTGCAATACTTTTCTCAGCTACTTCATGTCAAAGAGAAACAGAAAACCCCACATTAATAATACCTGTTTTTTCCCTGCTTTCTCAGTGATTCTTGGAAATTATGAAGAAATAGAATTACAGCATCTTTGTACATACATATTCCCCTTTCCTGGCTTCAGTTTTTAACATCAGAGGTATTTCTAAGAGCATCAGAATAATTTTGGGGCAGATATTTTCATATTTTGGTAGCAGAGAATCAAGGGGAACCATGAAGAGGGCAGACAGCAAAGTGAGATCTTACAGGCACTCTTTATGATACCCTTGAGACTCCAGATGTCCCTCGGACCACATAAGACTCCATAATACAGTATGAATACAGAAACTGAGTGACTTTAGTGCCTTGCATCCCACTTTTCCATGTCCCCTGTTTAGAAATCTACCTCTGGGTGCTGTGACAGAACAGACTTCTAAAATATATTTATAAACACGTATTCGCTGGAAGTACCTCTGATCTGCATTGACAAAGAAATGAAATGGCCCCACAAATTCATTGGCTCTACTGCTTTTTCATGAGACAGAAGTAGCTTTTGTCTTATCTGAGAAACTTGCAATTGTCTTGCAGTTACACAGTACCATAATTACTTGTTCAACCCGACTTGTAGGTGTCGGGAAACAGCCTGATAAACTTAAATTAGAAATAACTCAGAAATTAAAAAGAAAATAACATCCTGGTTTAGATGACCTGGAGATTCATTTCATATTCTTTTCCAAGTCTTTCCAGAAAAGGACAGGACTGGTTTTAAAAAAAAAAAAAAAACATCAAACTGAGTCAAATCTCTAGTTAATGTGTCTTCTCTGCTTCTTCTGACACTGACAATATATGTCAGAGTGGTAAGAACTCCAGGATATATAGCATTAAAATACTACGTCAGAATTCTGCAGGCTGTATGTGGGAAAAACTTATGCTGAAGATAACAAGAGTTTCACTAGATTAAAAGCAGAATGATACAGCCACAGCTTGCCTTTAAAACTCGTCTGAAAATAGGAGTGAGAAGCAAAACAAAATACATTATAGAAATCTCTTTGAATAAATGAGACTTTAACGTAGATAAATAATTCAACAAACTCTTAACTGTACACAAAAGCTTTCAAACCTCAGCAGTAAAACACCATCTTGCTCTTAATAAGTTACTTCCCTGCATCTTCATTTGTGAAGTATTCTGGATGGAATATCATCTTCATAGTGCTTCTTGTTTTCTTGCTCCTAGCTCCATATTGTTCACTGGAATGTAAAATATGGTAAATTTGCTGAAGCTGTGAAGCATCCTGATGGTTTAGCTGTGGTGGGCATCTTCATGAAGGTTTGTTAAACTTTTTCTTCTGTGTTATTTGTCCAGCATGTTCATTGTGTTGCTGGGGGGCACCTAAGAGCAGAAAATAGAGAATAAGGCAGCATTGTTATACTGCCTAAATCCATAGTAAACTAGGTGGTGCTCCAAATTCTTACCTTCCTTTACCTATAAAAGCTGTACACTAGTAATGGGCTATGACTGCCATCCATCACTGTGGCAGCTGTGTTGCAGTGTTCTTGCCTTCACCAAGACAGTAATGCTACCATAACGCTTCTAAGTGAAAGGTGCTGTGCATAATTGACCAAGTTATGTGTGTAGGAATCTGCAGTGTGACCAACCTAAATAATACCTGTTTCCCTTTTCTTGTCATTGTTAAATGGCCCGAGTGTTTTGTCGTAGTTGAATTGCCTTCACAGCTGGAGGAGGTGCTGTGCTCCAGCAGTATGTAGTACTCCATCCTGGCCTCACTGAGAGTGACTATTTTATTAGGAGGGTGACTTCCATAAAAGAAGAACAGCTTAGGTCCAAAAATAAATCCACACACTGTAAATGAAAATAGCTCTATTCTGTCCAATGTCCTTGGCTGACCTGTTTGTGCTCACTGTCAACTGGCATGATTTTACAGAGACTGTTTTAGTCAGTTATGCTGTAATACTCCTATTATGTAATGAAATGCATCTGGAAAAAGGTTTCTTTGAGAACTGTAACAGAAAACTAAAGGTGTCATGAGAATGCCTGGTGATTTTTATTTTCATACGGTTTGTGTTACAGGTGGGAAATGCCAAGCCCGAGATGCAGAAGGTTGTGGATGCTCTGAGCTCCATTCAAACCAAGGTAATATTTGCAGTCTGGTTGACTGACACCCATCATAACTGTGCTCTGTTATCTTTGGAAAGTAGATTTCTTTTTCACTTCTTCCCAGCCTGCTGCATGTATGAAAGTAAAACAAACCTTCCTGCCATCAACGCAGGTGCTCCTATAACCTTAAAAGCAAAACAGATTGGAATGAAGTTGAGGTAGAGAGCATGGAGTACTAGAAATGGTGATCATTTCCTATCTTTGTGACTACATCTCTCTGTCTTTTAACTGTATTTAAACCTGTAGGGTAGGATTCATCTTCCTAATCTAAACAACTTTCCTAGGTTCCCTTTCTAGTCAGTGGTAACAGATGGAAAAGGCATTTCCCCTCATCTGTGCATCTGTGGCCTAAATTTCCTTTTTCCAAGAGGGCATGCTTCTCCTGGCTATTTCTAGAGACAGTTCAGATAAACAGTTTGATCAGGATACATAATTTATGGGGAAAAAAGGCTTTCTGTATTTTAAATATTGTGTGCAGTGTGTGTGATCTTAGCGTGCTGAATGATGAGAAACTAAAAGTACTTAGTGAGTAGTTAGGCACCTTCATAGTGGGTAAAGGCCCATACCAATTAGAAATGTGGACAGGAAAGGTAAAAATTAAGACTGCCCTGTCATCTTTCTCATCAGGCTCCCTTTGAGGTAAATGGATATTGCTGTTTACTGCAATGGACTCTCCAACAGGTCTTTCAGGTTCTGTGTTTCAAGTGAAATCAGTGTATGTGGTGTCCGAAATCTCATTGTTTTTCAAGCAAGGTCAAATCTTACCTCTTAAGACCAAGGAACATAAATGCAGCATTTGATATGAGAAACAGTATCTTGAAAATCTTGTAAGAAATATATTGCTGAGAGTATTTAATCCCAAATGTACCGTAGTTGGCATGCAACACTTGATGCCAAATTCCATTTCCACCTTCCTCCAAACATGGAGCTTTCCTAGGAGACTCCACTACTGCAATCCCAGTGTGTTTATGTGGTCTCTCCCTGACATCAGCCCATCTGCTTACTTTACTGTAGGGAAAGCAAGCTTCCTTCACAAATTTTGACCCCACTGGACTCCTTCCTGCGTGCAGAGACTACTGGACATACCCTGGCTCACTGACCACTCCACCGCTGCTTGAATGTGTGATCTGGCACGTTCTGAAGGAGCCCATCACTGTGAGCCCTGAGCAGGTAGGTTTGTAATGGATGGGGCCAGTAGATGTGTACTGGAGTTCCACTGATGGCTTCAGTTCAGCCCACCAGGTGATCTGTGAAGTGGCAGTGTTACTGCAGGGCTGTGCAGGGTGTTAGCTAGCATCACATGTCAAAAATACCTGTCTGAAGTGGTAATCCCCTTCTGGCAGGACTCTGCTTCTGCCTGTAGATGTAGAGTTTGCTGTAGAATGTAAGGCTGTCCTCTATTTGGACACTCTAAGGAAGACAGGAGAGGGAAGTTTAAAAAATTGTATCAGGTATTTTCCGGATACGTGGTTAGAGCCGTCATGCGGTAAAAATTCAGAAAATTAAGGCATGCATGAAAGGACCATTTGCACATGCAGAGTTAGTCTAGCATGTATTGTGAGCATCAGCAGGTTCGCTGTACATGCAATCACTTCTCTGGGTGTACTTGCCCTGAAAAGGCCAGGTTTCCCAAGCACCTGGGGAGCCTGTGTGCTGCAGCCACAGTCTCACATGTAGACCTGTGGTTGGTCCATTGATTTTCCAGCATTTCCAGGACACAGAGCTCTTTCTGCAAGTTCTATTTGTCACAGAACAGACTAGGAAATCCTACGCAGAATTGTGATGATGCTAACAAAGCTCCCATTGTTTGGAAGAGGCAAAAGTTGCAGATTCCAGAAGTCTGCTGCCTAAGAAAATACTTTGTTGACCAGCCTGAGAAGGATGGTCTTCCTAGTAGGAAGAAGCTTTTTCAGGTTAAATCACTCTTGGCCCTAGCTTTCTGTGCCATCCATTAATGAAATTACATATAGGCAAGTTTCCATGCTTGGGTTCAGATCTGTGTGCTTGAGAGATATAAATAGATTCTAGAGCCTATAAATACAAACTAGCCCTGAAGGGCTTTAGCTTAACCTTCAAATTCTTAAGTCTCTGTTAGTGATGACAGAGATGTTAACAGTCTGCACCTGATTCAAGGGGGTTTGTTCAGCTGATGTGAAGGAAAATGCAACTGAGCTGTTGTGGAACTTGATAGAATATGTGAGGAGGAAGAACTATTGGAAGTGGTAACTATAGCAGTGATTGATTGCCATTAGGAAACTGCAAGGGAGCACTAATGTTGGCAGTATTTATTTACTTCAGACTATTCCTATTGCTGTTGATAATTCAAAGTTTGCAAGTACGGTTTTATTTTAAGGCAGGAGCACACTCACCAAAATAGTGGTTTTTTTCTACTATACCTACTTCAACCACCTACAAGTGGTAAAAGACACCACGTGTTTCTCCCCCACTCATCCCTCTCTATTACCATCAACATTTCCACACTGTCTGGCAGTTTGCCTTTTCATTGCCAAACGGATCAAAACAAGAAACCATGTATCAGAGTACTGATGCAAGTTTTAAATGGGTAGGTTTTCCAAAGCTAGATAGAAGCTAGATGTAACAGCAGGGTGTAGCAGGCCTGTTACAATTTGTTGTAGTGACACAGCAGTTCCTGGCAGAGGTTGAGCTCTGAATTTTGTTCTGTTTGGTCCTGAAGGTAAAGTCCAGGGGCAGCAGATCACTGCTGAGGGCATTTTTCCTTGAATGAGGACAAACCTGGTCTAGAACCTGACTTGTAGGAAATCCTGTGTCCCACCTACATATATTTATCAGCACTTCCACCTGTCTGTGTGAGATCATGTTTGGGGTGGGTTATTATTTTGGCAGTCGTTTTACGAGTTTTGGAGATGCCTATTTAGACATAAAGGTGCTTTTGTTACTTCAGATTGTGCAAACATCAATTGTACTTTAGGAAAAAGTACAACTATACAGTATGCTCCTATCGATGTGAAGCAGTTTTCCCCTCTCACAGCATTTGAAAATCAGGATAACTTGAATTTCTTCAACAGCTGTATTTTGATCCAAGGGTAAAGCCTTTTAAAATTATTATTTCAAGTGGACTAAAAAA
>VYZQ01049193.1:0-13329 GCA_013400655.1 Mystacornis crossleyi | reverse complement strand
CTGGCAGGTCACTGGCCCCAGTGGTTCCCAGTGCAGTGCCGGAGACCTGCAGCTCCATCTGGTGGCTCCATGGCCAGGGCTGCTGAGGCTGCAGAGAGAAGGCGCTGGTTAAGGGAAGAGTTGGTGAGGTAAAAGCAGGTCAGAGCACTTAAGAAACCAAATCCGCACGGCGTCTGGACCACACAGCGTTTTCTTGTTACGTTCCTTTTTTTAACCAATAGCTTGCAGGTTGCACATATGAAAATACCGAAGAATATTACAGTAGCAGAAAAAGTAGCATAAAGGGCCCTTCAGGATACAGCAGGGAGGAGAGGAGAGCACCTGGGAAGCTGCGCAGCCAAGGATTGATGCTGTGTGAGCTGCACTGAGTTTGGTTATTGTTCTGCCTTCAGCCCATCATTCTTCCACTAATTCAGCCGTGAAATCTTTGCTATCATACCCATCTTCAGCATCAAAACATTTGCAAAGTCAGGAGAGGATGGATACAGCTGCCTCGGTGGTTCTGCAGGTCTGCTCCTTGTTGGACTAATTTGACAGACAGGCCTAAAACCAGTTTCAGTACCCGAAGTAGTCTGGGGGTTGTTCAATTCAGCTCTCGCTGCTAGTGTAAGCAGCAGGACCCCTAGTGTCTGTGTTTCAGCTCCTCCACCATGCAGGCAATGCATTAAGTCCTAGAGAAAACAGCAGAGAAGAGGGAGTCATGAACGTGTTGGAAATCCCCACTTCACCCCAGCAATCAGCATCCTAGCACAGCAGGTGCCTGGGCCACTGAGGCAGAGTAAGCCGGGAAGCTGGTGGAATTAAGAGAAGTCATTCACCAGCTGGGACCACTGGCCAGCATCTCTGTGAAAGGTATCAAACAAAAAGAAAAACTATGATGAGAATGGCACAAGCACACCAAGGGGTGCTGTCTCCCAAATCGCTCCTAAACCCATCCAGGGCTCAGCAGTGAGCTGGTGACTGCATGCTCATCACTGGCACCTTGCTTCCCCAGGGAATGGCTGCATCTCTTGTATTCTCCTGTGGGCCCATGGAGGTGGATTTCCCATGGCATCCCTGGTGTCCCCAGTGCATCTCCCAGTGCATGCCCAGGTGACAGCCCTCATAATGCTCTCCCTCACAGGGCACACCGTGCCTCACCCCCCACCACTTGCTCACCCCAGCATCCTGGAGAAGACAGACTTTGGTAACCATGGTTGTATTTGACGCTTGTGATGTACAGGCTACTTCAAAAGTTTTTTCCAGTTGCTGTGGTTTAAGCTGAGCCAGCAAGTAACTACAGCACAACCTCTCAGGCCAACCACCCTGCCCTAGTGGGATGGGGAGGAGAATCGGAAAAGGGTAAAGTCTGTGAGCTAAGAACAGTTCAATAATTGAAATTAAATAATAATAATAACAGTCATGAACAGAGAGATAACAGAGAGAGACATAAAACTCAATAAGGACAAGAGATGCACATTACAGTTGTTCACCACCCTCTGACCAATGTCCAGCCCATCCCTCAGGGGCAATCAGCCCCTCCCAGCCAACTCCTCCAGTTTATCCACTGAGCAGGATGTTGCATGGTATGGAATGCCCCTTGGGCCGATTCTGGTCAGCTGTCCTGGCCATGCTCCCTCCCAGCTCCTTGTGCACCTGCTCCACGGGCAGAGCACAGGAAACAGAAAAGTTCTTGACTTAAAACAAGCACTACTTGCAACAAGTAAAACATCAGTGTGTTATCAACTTTATTATTCCCGTATTAAATCCAAAGTACAATGCTGTAACAGCTACAAATAAGAAAATTATCTCCATCCCAGCTGAAACCACGACACAAGCACTTACAAACCAACTTCACTTTGTTTTTCTGGGCCGAAGTTGAGGCCATAGGACATGCTGTCCCCACGGGTAAGTTCTTCAGGAGCCCAGCTCCCATGCAGGGAAANTGGTTAAGGGAAGAGTTGGTGAGGTAAAAGCAGGTCAGAGCACTTAAGAAACCAAATCCGCACGGCGTCTGGACCACACAGCGTTTTCTTGTTACGTTCCTTTTTTTAACCAATAGCTTGCAGGTTGCACATATGAAAATACCGAAGAATATTACAGTAGCAGAAAAAGTAGCATAAAGGGCCCTTCAGGATACAGCAGGGAGGAGAGGAGAGCACCTGGGAAGCTGCGCAGCCAAGGATTGATGCTGTGTGAGCTGCACTGAGTTTGGTTATTGTTCTGCCTTCAGCCCATCATTCTTCCACTAATTCAGCCGTGAAATCTTTGCTATCATACCCATCTTCAGCATCAAAACATTTGCAAAGTCAGGAGAGGATGGATACAGCTGCCTCGGTGGTTCTGCAGGTCTGCTCCTTGTTGGACTAATTTGACAGACAGGCCTAAAACCAGTTTCAGTACCCGAAGTAGTCTGGGGGTTGTTCAATTCAGCTCTCGCTGCTAGTGTAAGCAGCAGGACCCCTAGTGTCTGTGTTTCAGCTCCTCCACCATGCAGGCAATGCATTAAGTCCTAGAGAAAACAGCAGAGAAGAGGGAGTCATGAACGTGTTGGAAATCCCCACTTCACCCCAGCAATCAGCATCCTAGCACAGCAGGTGCCTGGGCCACTGAGGCAGAGTAAGCCGGGAAGCTGGTGGAATTAAGAGAAGTCATTCACCAGCTGGGACCACTGGCCAGCATCTCTGTGAAAGGTATCAAACGAAAAGAAAAACTATGATGAGAATGGCACAAGCACACCAAGGGGTGCTGTCTCCCAAATCGCTCCTAAACCCATCCAGGGCTCAGCAGTGAGCTGGTGACTGCATGCTCATCACTGGCACCTTGCTTCCCCAGGGAATGGCTGCATCTCTTGTATTCTCCTGTGGGCCCATGGAGGTGGATTTCCCATGGCATCCCTGGTGTCCCCAGTGCATCTCCCAGTGCATGCCCAGGTGACAGCCCTCATAATGCTCTCCCTCACAGGGCACACCGTGCCTCACCCCCCACCACTTGCTCACCCCAGCATCCTGGAGAAGACAGACTTTGGTAACCATGGTTGTATTTGACGCTTGTGATGTACAGGCTACTTCAAAAGTTTTTTCCAGTTGCTGTGGTTTAAGCTGAGCCAGCAAGTAACTACAGCACAACCTCTCAGGCCAACCACCCTGCCCTAGTGGGATGGGGAGGAGAATCGGAAAAGGGTAAAGTCTGTGAGCTAAGAACAGTTCAATAATTGGAATTAAATAATAATAATAACAGTCATGAACAGAGAGATAACAGAGAGAGACATAAAACTCAATAAGGACAAGAGATGTACATTACAGTTGTTCACCACCCTCTGACCAATGTCCAGCCCATCCCTCAGGGGCAATCAGCCCCTCCCAGCCAACTCCCCCAGTTTATCCACTGAGCAGGATGTTGCATGGTATGGAATGCCCCTTGGGCCGATTCTGGTCAGCTGTCCTGGCCATGCTCCCTCCCAGCTCCTTGTGCACCTGCTCCACGGGCAGAGCACAGGAAACAGAAAAGTTCTTGACTTAAAACAAGCACTACTTGCAACAAGTAAAACATCAGTGTGTTATCAACTTTATTATTCCCGTATTAAATCCAAAGTACAATGCTGTAACAGCTACAAATAAGAAAATTATCTCCATCCCAGCTGAAACCACGACACAAGCACTTACAAACCAACTTCACTTTGTTTTTCTGGGCCGAAGTTGAGGCCATAGGACATGCTGTCCCCACGGGTAAGTTCTTCAGGAGCCCAGCTCCCATGCAGGGAAAGTAAGAGCCAGGGTGTCAGGCTGCATGGGGACAACAGGTTTCCTCCCAAACTTATGACACCCACCAGGTCCTAAAACCCTGCAGGGTGAAGTAGCAGAAAACAAGAGTCTGCATCTTTGCCCAGACCCTGTAGCCCAATAGTTGCAATTTCCTCATAATTAGGGCATAGACTTTGGACTTGGTGATGCAGCCTTTTGCTAAGTTTGGGCATCCTTTGCCCCCACTGCAGGGTACCCAGACACCTGGCCAGACTGCAGCTATGCCTCCCTGGAAGCAGAACTCAGCTGGTGGATAAAAACAGCCCCGAGCGTCCCTCTGAGCTGCCCACACACACACCTAGAAAAGACTTCCGAGAAATAAAAAAGCACAAAGGCATCCTTGGGCTGAGGAGAAAAGGCTTGTTTTTTCTTGCAAGTAATAAACCTCATCCTGTGCATGGGGTAGCTGAGAGATTCATCCTCATACAGAATATGTCCCACAAGAAACCATCAGACCCATCAGTCTTCCAGAAGCTGTGGTACAAGGTGCCTGGCTGAGGCATCTCAATGTGTTCCCATGCACCTCACTGAGCCGAGACCAAGGGCTGACCCTGGGTACCTAATTTTCCAGGCACTCCATCAGCTTCCCTAGCCACCACCCCAGTTCCTCTTTGCGATCCCCAGGTCCCTCTACATCATGCTCAAATAAAACACTACGAAGATGACCAGTGCCAAAACACAGAGCAAAGCGCTGCTGATGCAGCAGCAGCGTTTCCAGGGGAAGTTGCCATTGGAGGGTGAGGGGTGGTGGGTCGAGGCTGCATGGGGCCTTAAGCCTTGGTGTTTCGGGGTCTGAGAGGTCCTGGACACATTTGCGTTCCAGGCAACCCTTGCTGGGGCTGGCTGCAACTCGGTGAGATGGGTCCTGGCCTTGCCCACACCAGTCAAGGGCTCACGGTCATCTGATCCCAAGGATGATTCCTGGGATGACTGCGACTCAGTGTGATGGGTCCTGGCCTCCCCCACGTTTGTGAAGGACTTCCAGACACCCGATGTCCAGGCCAGCCATGACTCGGTGCTGAGCATCCTGGCCTTGTCCTCATCCGCCAAGGGCTTCCAGGCATCCAGTGTGGGGGCCACCCGTGACCTGTTGCAAATGCCCAGCTGGCAGGACTCGCAGTGGGCACAGTCATGTGGCCCTGTCACCGGTGTATCCACCACGATTTCCAGGAGGTCAGAGGGCTGGACAGGCTTATTGTAGAAATACTGGAGGATCTTTATCACCAGGTTGTGCAGAATCATCTCTGTAGTCTCCAGGCTGAACTCAGGATCCTCCAGCCGGGGGTTGGGGCAGTGCCTGCATTTCTGGCGAAAGATTCTTATCCATACCGTGCCCCAGCCTTGGCACTGGCACATGTGGAACAGGATGGGCACTTTGGCAGAAGACCACTCACGAAAGCACTGGGAGCACTGAAACCTGTCAGGGCAAAGAGGAGACCAGCTCATCCCAGGCTCCCCACGCTGAGCCAGAGGCTTTTGGCACAGTCAGTAGGGACCAGGGTTAACACAGACTATGGAGTAACTTCACTCATGCAAGCTTTACACCAAGCTGTCCTCCCCCTAACAGCACGATGCCAGTCTGGGAAGTTCACCATGGATGTGAGCTGAGGGCTGGCCCCAGCATTAAAGATTAAAGACGCCAGGCTGTCTGCTGAGATCCTGGCCCTGCTGCCGAAAACAGGGGCCCTTGGGGTAGGAAGCATCAGGTCCCTATTTGGGACTCCAGCTCCTCACCCATGCTGGCTCATCACAGCTCAATGGAAAGCCAGCATCAAGCCCAGGACTGGGTAAGACAATAAAGAGAAGCAAAATAGAAGGAAGGCGTGGGTGGATGGTGCAGGGCAGGTGAAGAGATATCTTGAGCAGCCAAAAGGTGTGCAACCCACCGCTCTTCACCTTGCACAGTCTGCACGGGGGCTGGCAACCAAGGACTCCATTTGCTGCCACTCATGCAGGGTGTCTGATCAACGCCCAGGGTGGAAATGTGTGGGATGGGGCTTCTCATCAGCAGTGAAGAGCCACAGCCTCTCTCTGTCTGAGACCCCACAGCCTGGTGCAGGTGCAGGGGCTGCTGAGGCATCACCCCATGTCCCAGCACACAGTGGCTCTCTCTCTCCTCATCCTCTGGGTGCAAACCCAGAAGATTTGGCTCTAGTGTGGTATAACTCCTCCCACTTGCTGAAGGAGCTCTTTTCATTTTGACAACATGGAGAAATTCTGGCCAATTACCAGCTGCCCTTTGGCCCTGTGGAGCTGCTGAACTCTTCTCCCTTCCAATTATCATGTTTTCCAGTTTGGCAATAACCCACTGAGCTTCTAACAAAAATGGAGAAACCCTTCACAGCCTCATCCACCTCCAAACTCCCCCTTTTGCTCAAAAACCTGTTTCCTGCAAGCAAATTCTGAAAAAGGAAAAGGTCCATATGGCAACCCATTGACCTTGATCCCGCTCCAGCTGGGACTGTCAGCAGTCCCTTACCTCCCAAGAGCACGGCGCTGCACAAACTCCTTCCAGCCAGGCCTACAGGCCTGCACCTGCAGGTCATCATCCTCCAGAAGTGTCCACGGATCTGTTATGCGCATTTCTTCAATCTTCGCTGCAAAAATGTCCTGCCAGGTTCTCATAGTTCCTCTTGGAGCAGGGGAAGAGGTAGCGACCAAGCCTGCAGGTCAAGCTTGCAGCTTCTGAATGCTAATACACATATGCAAGTGCCTTGTCCCTATACTTTTCCTCTTTGTACCAAGTCTTTGTGCTTGCAGAGGGGAACCTTTGCTCCTGCAGGAGCAGCACCGCCCCATCCCAATCTCTGGGTCAACAGTCTCTGCTGATACTGCACCAGGTCTTGGCCAGGTGAAATGTCCCCCAAAACAAGGACAAGGTGGGTTTCTTCCATATATGTATATGAACCCCTGACCTTGGAAAGCCACGATGCTGCTCTGTCCACAGGCAGAAAGGCTGGAAACAAAACCCCCTGCCAGGCTGCCCATGCCCATCATATTCATGGCAGTGGGGCGAACTTACAGAGATTTGCCCAGTTTAGGAATAATGAAAGCAAAACCCATCAAAAATGCAGGACTCAGCAGCTGATAAAGCTCCAGATAACCTTATCTCTCTCAATAGCTGCCACCAACCACGGGCTATTTTTACCACCTTTCAGTCAATTTGAGCAGAAAAAGGCCTTCATGAAACTGCAGGGTGGAAAGTTGAGGAGGACAGCATGGTACGTAAAACCAAAAGAGGTGAGGTGCGCTCTGAGCTGAGAGCACCCAGGCAAGGTTTAAACAGCAGGGCTGGGGCTGCCCACAGCCCTCCGCCTCCCAGCTCACCCCTCTTGGGGTGCACAGGTCTCCCAGGAAATCCTATGGAGAGCACGGAAAGCCGGTTAGATAAGATGCCAAATGATAACAGGTCTTGAGTTTGAGAAAGATCTTAATAAGGCAGGTTCAGCTCCAGGCAGTCCATGTAGGTAAATTCCAGGAACCACAGCCTGGCAGCGAGGCTCTGATCTTTGCTGCTGGAAGGGAAAAGCCAGCAAGTCGTTTATACCAAGAGCCCTGTAACACCTTCACAACATGCACTGCCCCTCCTGCGAGAGCGGAGGGAGGTGACAAGATCCCAGGGCAGAGCAAACCTTTAGCTTCCACACTCTTTCCTTCTCTGAGGTTCCTTCCACTCTCAATTACACCTTGATACCATCAGCTGGAGCAGGACTGGAAGGAAAGAGAGGGCTTGGAAGCAGAGAAGCCAAGACAAGATCTTCAGGAGGCCTACAAAGGGGTAGAAAGCCCTAACCTATGGACAGAACCTGAGTCACCCCCTTGCCCAGACCCCTATCAGGGGTACACTGGGTCCTACTTGGGCTGGGCCAGTTGACTACAAGCAGGACCGTGAAGGAGGGGTCACACCACCAGTGTTTTCAGTGTTCACAGATGGGGGCTGGGGGACATCCCTGGCTCAGGGCTGGTGCATGAGGAGCAAGAGAGGAAGCAGCAGATGTTCCTGGCCTCCTCTCATTCCTTTCCCTGGGGCCCCCATTTTTATAGGTTCACTATAGAAGACCCCTTCATGCACCCTGCCACAAGGGGGTCTCCAGGGCTGCAAATCTCATGGTGCAGAAGGTGGGAGCTAGTAGGGAAAGGGATGGCCTCACAGCTGGCACCACAGCCCAGCAAGGCATGGGGACCCAGCCAGCAGCAGGCTGACCAGGATGGGGCCCCCACCCTGCAGCACCTGCCTGTCCCCTTGGCCCCCTCTGCGCTACTGCCCAAGATTTACCCTGAGGAGGTTGAATGCAGGAAAGACTAAAGGTTTTGACACCTTCCCTTTACATCTAGGGCACGCCTTTGTTAAACACCTCCAGCTGTTTTGAGGAGGAGGAGCCCCCCAGTGACACAGCCCTGTCTCCTGACACTCGTATTCACCCAAACAAACCGATCGCTTCATCTGGGGGATCTGTGGTTTCAGCCCAGCTCTTCCTCCCCGAGGCTGACACAGGGCAGAGGGATGTTCCTTACGGGATAGCCACTGCTTCCCACACTTCCCACCCCAGGGGCCAAAACTTCTCGCCCCAGGGGCTGCCCCTCTGTTCAGTGGGGATCCAGTGGCATACCTGGTGCAGGAACGAGTCGCTGCCTTCAAAACCTGGCTGTGATGGAAACCAGCCCCCTGTAACGTCATGGCAACACAACTCAAATCACGACCCACAATGTGCCGAGCCCTCACAGTCATCTCTGAGACAGCCAAGTGCTGGTCTCTCTATTAAAGCTTCTGACTTGCTTTTACTAAAGGGACTTTCCCAGAACAACCCACAGAGACGAAACTGCTTTGACATCCTGTTCCATTTCACACACACCTCCTGGCTCTGCCCAAGCACCTTGCTGCTTATCAGTACCTGTCTGGAAACAAAAGCTCTTCCTACAGGATCTCCCCACAGCCTTGCCTCAGCAGGGAGAGGGGACAAGCCCTATCCTGAACACAGCATGACCTCGCTGGTCTGGCAGCCCTTGCCAGGGTCAGACCCTGCCAATCCTCTTCATTCCGGCACACTGGTCGCGGTGTCTCCGTGGGATGCATGAAGGAAGCACACAAGATGCAGCCTGGGTGGTAATTTCCCTGCTGGTTTTGCACAGCATGAAATTATTTTTGACTTGAGTTCCCACCCGTGTAAGCCACCTTTGTGTGCGCAGGAAGGTTTCCCAAAGTTCTTTCTCCTCCTCTTCATCTCTCACTATGTGTCAGCCTCCACATTCCCCACTCTTCCAGCCAAGGGACAAAGTGCCCACATTGCCCAGAAGGACCCTCCTTGGCCCACATGCTCCTCGTTCCTGCTGGGACATCCATCCCTTCCTTTGGGATGGGTCACCCCATACCCTGGTGGCTCCATCCTGCCAGCAGTCCCTGGAAGGGGCAGAAAGGGACATTCAACCCCAGTCCCCAAGCAGGACAGCAGAGAGGAACATCCCCTCAGCAGTGGGGCTGCGGTGTCCACGGGCACATCAAGGTTTGCAGGACAGCTGAACTGACATCTAAGCAACAGGGCAGAAGCCTAAACATTTCTCACTGCTTGCTTCATACTGAGACTTTTTCCCACTCTGAAGACTTAATTTTTTCCTGTGCTGAACACACCCAATTCTTTTTCATCAGTCATTCTTTCAGGAATTTTATTCTCTTTTCTTCAGGTCATCAGGGTGAATTCAGTTTCTAACCCTCCACCCAAACAGCTCCTACACCCTCCTTCAATAACATCTTGCTTTAATGTGAGCCAGGCTTCCCCAGAAAATCTCTGTTGCATGAGCTATTGGTAACTGCTCATGGGATAGAGCTTCTTGAGAATCCATCCACCCACAGTGGCAGAATTTCCCATTTCTTCATTTGCTTATGAGAATGTAATGTAAGGCAGCACAAAGATAGCATCACTCCCACTTTCCCTGTGGTACCTGTCACCCTAATGAAGAGAAAATGAGGATGGCATGACCCGAGTTCCTGCTAAATCCGTGTTCTCAGCCCCAGCACTGCCCTGTCCATGTTTGCCACTGGGCGGTAATTTGTTCCAGCAGTGTTCTGGGTACTGAGGCAGGCTGACTCATCTAGAATTTCCCAGATCCTCTTTTTTCCACTTCCATAAAGGACATGGTGAATTGGGCATCCATATCCTCCTGGGAGATGGCTCCACGACAGTTCTCTGTGCCTCAGTCCCCCTCCAACCCTGATGCTGTTGACAGTGAATGGTTGTGACCCCATCACAGGGAAACCCACCAGCACTAGGGACAAACAAAGGCTGCCTTGGGAGGTTCCCTTCCATGCTGGACTGTCTGCACAGCTGAACCCCTGGAGGAGAAGGGTCCACCCGTCCAAGGGTGGACTTGAGGAAAGTCAGTTCCTCTGGAAATGGGGCTATGCCCAAGCTGGGCTGTAGACAGGGCACATTGCCCCATCATCCTGGACTTCTGGGATGGAGAGGAACGCTGAGTAATGGAGAGAGATTTAAAGGAGCAAATGGATGTGAAGATGTGGGCAGGTATCACCCCACATGGCTTTAGGCTCCCCGTTCACCTGGAGAACCTTGTGATGGTCCCTTCAGGCATAAGGAGAGAGCTCGACCCCCTCCAACAAGGCTCTGTTCCAGTGCCATGGGCAGTGGGTTTGGTTTTGGGACAGAGGAGCAGGCAGGCACAGGGCTCCTGCCTGACCCTCCAAGCCCCATGCACCAAGATCTGGACTGCCAGTTCCCTCACTGAGCATCACATCCCACCAAAGGGAAGAAGAGAGAAGAGAAGAAACTCTGGAGACAACTCAAGCAAAACTAGAGAAAGCAGAAGGAGTGTGGTAGGAGGAAACACAGATACTCTGCAAGGCTACAGCAGCTCAGTGACAACTAGGGTGAGATTCTCAGTGGGACAGGATGGAGGAGATGTTGTGGACCCAGACCCCTCAGGACACACCAGGGCTGTGCAACCTGGCCATGGTTAGGGGTCCAGGCAGTCTGCCCAGCAGCCCACCCCTCCCACCACCAACCACAGCACCCACCAGCTCCCTCCAGCCTTTCTCCTCCAGGACCAACAGCTGCTTTCCCAGAGAGTCAAGGCCATGGCAATGCTCCCACACCACAGTCCCTGGTAGACAAGTCCCACCCACAAGCCACCCCATTAACCCAGGGGACAAATAACCCACACACCTGATGCATTATGTCCAGCACAACCTCTCCCAACCAAAAACCTCCGAGACCTCCCAGAGACTAGGACAGTGCTCACTTGAAACTGACCCTACTCTCCCATGGCCTGACCACCCCCTCTCCCCCCAGCATCTGCAATGCCCTGGTTTTCAGGAATGGTGCCTTGCTGCTGCATGGCATGGGTCTCCTCAAAGACACTGCTGCAAAGTGCAGGAGAGGATTTCCTTTCCATCTTCATCTGCCTGCCCAGTTTTCCCAAGGTATGGTTTATGTGTTCAGATTTCTTGAAGAGATGCTTGCTCACATGTTGTTCCCAATCACCTTTAATCGAGGCTGTGGTGTATAAGGAGCCAGGCTGGATCTCAAGCACCATGTACTGGGTTTTTGCTTGTTTAGATATAGCCCAGGAGTGTTGCCACACATCCAGCTTTCTGTAGATGCTGACAGGGATCAGTCCCAGCTCTCTGAGGTCCCCCAGAGGGCTCTGGCCATTCCTCATCATCAAGACCCCAGCATGGGACCAGGGTGAGGCTCTCCAGAGGTCTCAGCTGGTGTGTGGTCTCAGGGGGCTGAAGAAGCATTTTGGCACTGACATTGGTGGCAGCCACACCTCGGGGGAGGGCTGGGTGTCCGTGGTTGGAAGCGATGGCTTTAACTGCCAGACCAGACTGTACAGGAAACGCCATAGCTCCAGCACCCACAGCCTCCACCTTGGCTGGTCCTGGGTCCCAGCATAGAAGCTGCCGCACACAGATGGGGGGCCTGAGGGGATGTGTGCCTGCAGTGGGGGGTGATATTTGGTACAGCAGCTGTGCAAATCTGGGGGTGTGCACACAAATTTGTGTGGTGAGTTACTTGCACATCTGTGTGTCCATGAGCATTTGTGTGTGCTTGCACATGTGTGCATGAAGAGCTCCTGCTTGACTCCTCATTCCCAAGCAGAATGCTGGGGCATGGGGCCCGACACCCATGTCAGGGCACTGCTTGGTTTGGGGATGCTCAGTTGGGGGCTTGAAACCTGCATCCTGCTCAGAACTCATCCCAGCCCTGTTCCTACTCTGGCCAGCACAACCAGGGCCATGCCAGGTGCAGGGGAGTATAGCTCATGTCTGTTAGTGCTGGGCATCCTGTGCTCCAAACAGGGATGGGAGATGGTGTCTGGCAGCCTGGAGCATCCCTACTACTCACTCCACGCATCCTGAGGCCCCAACCTTCTTCCCTGCAAGCGGCAAGATTGTAGCCAGGCTGATGGGGATCGGAGGGGCATAGGCACTGCTGCAGGCTGGATGCTCTCCCGTCCCAAATGGCAGTGGGAGATGCTTTTGCTACACCTCCAACCCCACCGGATGGCTTGGGAGCCTCCGGACAGCTGCAGACCACCATCCAACCAGAGAGGAAAGGACTCGGCCCCAACTGCTCCTGGAGGAGTCATAGCCGCAGCCAGGGGGTGCAGGAAGTGCTGAAGATCCGGCACCTCTGCTGCCTGAGAGGTAGGATGGAAAATATGAAGCAGGGTCCACCCTCTCGATGATGTCAGTGTCGTGTCTGACGGGAAAGCCAAATGCAAAACTGCTGACTGAGCTCCCACTTCTTTCCTGCTGCAGCTGCCTCCTGCCTCAGTTTTCTGGGCCCTGCTGGCCACAGCAGGTCTCTGACTGAGCTGCTGGGGCAAGGAGCAGGGCTGCTGCTGGCAAAAAGCCCCAGTGGGCAGAACCATGAACTGGCGTGAGTGAATGTCATGGGAGTTACAGCACTGCCCAAGGAGGCTACTGGGAGCTTCCAACAGCACTGGGGACCAAAGGAGGCACCATATCCACTACCCTACCTTGAAGAAAGGTGTCATCTATCCCAAATGGATATTTATCCCATCCAGTCCCCTCTGGAAGTTTCTCATGGACTTTCCAGTCCTCACAGAGTACAAGTTATGGTGCCTGGCTTGCCTCACCCCTTCCTCCAGCGCCCAGGTTGGCTCCCGCAAGGCTGCGCTGGTTTTACTGGGGCTAAGGGAGGAAGAAACCTGCTGACAGTCTACCAAAGTGTGAGATGCAAGTGACTCTTCTCAGTTTTCACTGAGTTTCACACTCTCCTGGCAAGTCTCTGCTGCCTCCAAAGCCACTCCTTACCGGGGTTTCTCCTCTCTCAAGCAGTTGTCACTTCTTTCCGCTCTGGTTTCTGGCAGGCTGCACAGCCCCGGAATCTCTTTCAAGAGAGAAAGTGGAAGTTTGAAGCCAAAAAGCTGCAATGAGCACCACGCTGTGAGCTTTGCCCTGGCTGATGGCAGCCAGACCTCTGGCACAGCAGGGACGCTCAACCCCATGGACTGGGTGAGTGCCCCAAGACAAGCCTGATTAAGGGGCGTGTTGGTTTGCAGCCAC
>VYZQ01049191.1:21061-46863 GCA_013400655.1 Mystacornis crossleyi | reverse complement strand
CCCTTCCTACCTTGTGACTACAAAAACATGGACTATACAAAAGACCTCAGATATCAGAAAGCAGTTAGAGTTCTTATTATCTTTATAAGATCTCATGGACTTGAAACACTCGATTCATCATATTTCAACATTTTCAGATGAGCAAAACTGGAAGTGTGTTATTTTGTCAGCAGTTCTCTGTTTAGAGAACTTTATTTACTATCTACCAATTACGTAATTTCTTCTGCATTCTTCATTAGTGACAATAAATGCCCATTATGCTGCCTCTTTGGGTAGACTGGTTATGCAGAACCAGTTGTCCAGCTTCATATATTTTTCAATTCAAGCTTCATTATTGGTATGGTCAGAAATGAGTAATTTTTAAAAGTGTTAATTAATCTAAGAGCCTCTCTGCCACCATTTAC
Source organism: Mystacornis crossleyi (assembly GCA_013400655.1). NCBI lineage: Eukaryota > Metazoa > Chordata > Aves > Passeriformes > Timaliidae > Mystacornis > Mystacornis crossleyi. The sequence goes on along the minus strand of VYZQ01049191.1, from coordinate 46,459 downwards.
TTCACATCAGATCTTTTGCATGTTTCCTGCCTTTACCAATTTTCTATGCATATTTTAAGTGCAAGTACATATCCTCTTCCATGGACATCATGCTTTTTTGTTTTTTTTTAATGTGCCCATTCTTTCAAAAGCAGTCACATGTAAGCGCAAGACTTATTGCTGTGGATAGAGCATAGTCTATCTCCTACTGTTGAGATTAATCCAGCTAATTTATTACTTCTTGTTTACAGTCTGAAAAAGATCTTTTCCCATCCATCTTCTTGGCAGTCTCTAAAATGCACTATTTATTGCTCTCAAGTTTCTGGTTAAATAATATTCAGTCACCTCTGCAGCAATTTCAAATGGAGAACGTCCCTGAGGACAGTTAGTAGTCGGCAATGCCTCTTCATTGTATGGGATGCCATAAGTGACAAATGATAAGTGAAGACACCGTTAAGCTTCATGATTTCTTTAGATGAGTTTTCCTGACACCTGTTTAAATTGAACACCAGCATTTGCAGAGTGAATGCCAATTCTTTGCCTGCATATGGATTTTACACGGAGAAGAGTATTGTGATTGCACAAGCAAAAAATTCCAGAAGAAAAAGCAAATTAGGTTAGGCATATACTGTGAACAATCATTGCATGAAACCAGCCTTAAATACTCTCCAAATACGCAACCAAAGTAACTGAGGCACAGTAAAAGCAGCCTTGGGGGATTTCAGCATACCCAGGGACAACCTGCAGGCCTTGGTGCACCACACCAATGACCAGCAAGATACTTCCGGTCAAAGCCACGCTGACCTCATCTGTTCACAAACAAGCTGGTTCCCCTCTCAGATTAAGAGCTCTCTAATGACAGCACCCTAATTAAATCCAGTTTGTTAGTGTGCAGCAGAAGTGATGTTTTGGTTACTGGGCAGATGGACATTCCTATATCCAGCTGTGCTTTTCCCAGCCTGGCCTATATGGTCCCTGCTGACCTCTGGATCAAGGTCACCATTACTTTGGCATTGCTAATGAAAGGGCTCCTTACCCAATTCAATCAAAGTCAGAAATCAGCAATTTAATCTGTGCACTTGAAAAAATTTGGAGCTAGCAAGAAAAGTTTAATTCCAAATATACTTTACAGCCATCAACTTGACCAAATTTTTTGTCACTCAAAATTCCATACAAGGCCACAAAGAGCCAAACAGTTAAATCAGGCTTACACCCAAAAGTCAAGGTCATCTGGCAGATTGCTATCATGATTGATCTGGGTCTGACATCCCAAATATTTATTCTAATTTTAGACACCACTCACATTGCTTGGATGGGCTCATTCTTTTAGAGAATTCCCTAATTCAAAAGTCCATCTCACGTTCAGTGTCCTCAATGGCAACACAGACTGAGGGTTGCACATGTGAGCATCATTTGGCCTCCAAAATCCTTATTGGTAAGAACAAGTAAGAAAAGGAGAAAAAAAGAAGAAGCGGAGGCTGAATTTTCAGCATGGACTTAAAAAACCACTTGCTTCTTCAACTGTCACGAGTTAGCAGATCATTATAAATAACCAAATCCATGCACATTGCCCCCATGCTGTCCCTTGTGATTAGCACAATTAATTAAAACATTTTCTATAGCTGTGCAGCTGGGTAAGTGCATACTGATTGCCTTTGCAGAGCCTACAACAGGACAGAGCCAAATCTTAGCTGCCATATATAGAACTCCTGCCTGAGGTAGAAGCTCCCTGCCTGAAGAATAATGGGCTCAACTGTGTGAAATACACCCCTCAAATCCAGTGGTACCAGTCACACTCGTGGTCTTAGGAGTTCTACTCGTCACACTCGTGCCATCCTTAGGAGTTCTACTGGTTCCCAGTCTTCAGGTTTACTTAAAATACTAGCATCTCGCTTTTGTAACAGAAACAGAATAAAGAGGTGGTTCATCTGTTTAAAATACTTCTTATTTTCAAACTCCTAGAAGGTAAAATATGTGTCCCTGCTAAGACAACCCTTTCTCTACTCATTTACTCTTATGTGGCCTTGTTCAAACTGCATTTACAGGCAAAGGGGTCTCCTTAAAGAAGTTTCTGATTTCTGTAGTTCCAGTGAAAGCAGAAAATTTCTCCCTGCAAATATGTTCCAGATCTGTCTCTCAGAAGCCAAGATTCAACAAAAATGATCTGCCAGCTGCATGTAAGTTTTACATATGTAGCAAGAAGAGTAATGGAATGAGAGCAACAGTTTATTTGTAGAAGTAGAAGCAAGCAGTCTAAATAAATGAAGCAACTGATAATTGTTTAGACATTCAGAGGTTTTGTAAACGTTTCATTAAATTGATGGGATCAAATGCATCCTTCCAAAATTTTTCCATAGAAATTTATGTGGCTAGGCTCTTTAGCATATCTCTCTTCAGCATTTTTTTTTTCCAAGTTAGGGAAGGCACTGAGACTTCTAGGTCTCAATTAACTACAGGTCAGTGACCTTTGTGAACTTCAGGTTTGAAATTCAGAGAACACAGACCATGTGACCACAGCTATGCCTAGACAATGCACGGGCTTGGAAAACTTCTGCCACGTACAACTGCAATCATTTGTTGTCCTTCAGTGTTCTTCAGGAGAGCCTAACCTAAAGGAAACATTAGTTCCTGCTCAGAAATAGGAATGTCTAGATCCAAAGCAAACCCAAGCTAAGGGCTGGAAACCCACTGCCTTTGACTGTTCCTACATTAAATTGTCTGATGACCCCAAATTCTACACCTGCCACCATCATTCAGGGGAAGGTCAGATCCAGTGAAGTCACACCTTCTACAGAAATTCAGAGCCCATGTAAAGTCAGACACTGCCCTTCCATCTCTACTTTTCTCAGATGAAATCTTTTGAGGTGATTTCTTAAGACCTCTGTCCACAATGTTGGCAAAAGTTGGATTATGTTGCTGGCACTGAGCAGCCAGCAGAAAACAGAAAATTATTCTCTTTAGCAAAGAAAATTGATCCTGAGTAGAGCTGATTGGTTTATCCAGCACGCTTGGGAAAAAAAGAGAAAAATGCATCCTCTAATCATCAGGCTGGAGCTGCTAGCACAAGCTCAGGTGGTCCAGGCCAGTAATGGGAGTCTCTGTGAAAATAAAGCTAATCCTCAGAAAAGGGTCTGTATGTTCTTCTGCCTCTGTGTTGGTTAGATTCACATCCTGTGCCCTTGCTGCTGGTGCACAGGTCAGAAGTGGAGCAAGTGCTGGCTGGGTATGTCCCTATATCTGTATGGTCTTTGTCTCCTCTGTGTTTGGCTTTCAGCTGGGAACTAAATAGTCCGCAGAGCTAATGGGATACAAAATCCTTTGCTCTAAGTCCAGAGAAAGGAGCTACATAATCAAGGCCTCACTATCATCTTCACATTCAACCTGTGGTTCCACCTTTATGGTCTTGGGATCACCTGGGGTCTGAATTCTATTTGTTAGAAAGCCATGGACAACATGAAGACTCTCTTATGGAGACCATACTGTCTGATAAAATATGGAATCACAGAAAGATAAAAAGATGTTTTATTTTAAGATAATGCAAACAGTAATCTAGAAATTTTTTCTAGATTAAAATTTTTCTACAGAAAAAAATCATGAAATGAATCTGAAAGGGCACCTTTTCCCTCGCCTGTTCAATTTAACTGGGTTGTTTTAAGTCAATGAGCTCAGAGCAATATTTTTCCAGAAAGACCAGTCTGCCAAACTGATCAGTTAACACCCCAGAAGGTTCCTCTTTTGGTCACATGACAAAACAAATGATGTGATTATGATAAAGCTTCCCTGTAAGTCAAGGATGTATAGAAGTGCACCCACTGCACACTGCAGTAGAATGTAACAAAAGCAGGTGTAGAGGTGACACGTGTTACTGCCAAATGCTGAAGACAAGGTGGAAAGAGTGGCAGGGTGTGTTTGTTGTGCTTCTCTGGAGGGATAAAATGAAGATAATAAAGGTCAAAAGAGGATTCTGAGACTGTAAGAGTCATACCTCTCTTAAGCAACACTATCAAATGTCTAGTTACTGAAATACGAGAGAAACAAAGCACAATATCAAAATGTCCATTACCAGCCTGCTGTATCAGCAGCCTCGCAAATCTAAAATCAAGAAAACTGTTGTGAGAAACTGAGGTAGTATCAGAGCCTCATCATTTGTTTAAAGATGCCCTGACAAAGTAGAATGAGAAAATTACTAACACTTGCTTGATCCATTCGCTACTAAGAGACACCAGTACTGAAAATAAGTGGGGATTGCACAGAGGATAGGGAAGTTCTTCATTACCCAGTATGAGCTAATTAATCCTTAACATCTCAAGGTGGTGAGGGGAGCTTGAGTGTCCATCTTTGCACCAGGCAAGAGCTATACCTGCCTCTACCAACCAGACAGAAAAACATTCTAAATGCATGTTAAAATAACCATTTTCATCCTCTTTATGGGCAGGGCCAAAAAATTCTTAGAAGTTATAAAATAAATGCGATGCCTCCAAAGCAATATTTCTGTAGCCCTGTTAGCTCTGTAGTATACACAATGCAAAACATAGGAGATTAAACTTTTAAAACACAATTTCTATTAGCTGACAAATAATAATCTTTGGCTTTCAAAGCTTTGGCAGGGAGCCATTTAAGAATTATAGGCTGGGCTTTGAAAGAAAATGTGTTTTGAAATCCCATCTTTATNAGGATGTTTTTTAAGACTATTAATAACTGTAGCAGCTATTCAAGCAAACAGCACTTCATGTTCATTGTACTCCAGGGCGTAAAGTCATCACTTGAGGAGGCTGATTCAGACTTTCCTCACATTACAAGTTGTACAGACAGTCAGGTACAGTGCAGGGTGTTGGAGGCAAGATGTCACTTCCAGTGGGTCGCTAAAAAATAAGGAGCCAATACTGTACACATCGATGGGGAGGTTTTCCAAAGGTGAGGGGGGATTTTTAAGTGTTTCCACTTACAGTACTGCACTTCCTAATTTCCCACCATCCCACAGACAGGCACCCTCAAAGCCCTAAGATGTGAGGTATTGCTCAAGAACATGCAGCAAGACTGAAGTCCTTGTAAGTGAGATCTGCCGAAGACAGCCAAGCCAGCAGACTGCCAGAGTCTAGAGGGAGAGGTGGCACATCTGGAAACCTGTGATTAAGTTTCATCAGTACTGAGTCATGAAAGCCTGAGCAGCATCCCTCACCANCAACCAGACAGAAAAACATTCTAAATGCATGTTAAAATAACCATTTTCATCCTCTTTATGGGCAGGGCCAAAAAATTCTTAGAAGTTATAAAATAAATGCGATGCCTCCAAAGCAATATTTCTGTAGCCCTGTTAGCTCTGTAGTATACACAATGCAAAACATAGGAGATTAAACTTTTAAAACACAATTTCTATTAGCTGACAAATAATAATCTTTGGCTTTCAAAGCTTTGGCAGGGAGCCATTTAAGAATTATAGGCTGGGCTTTGAAAGAAAATGTGTTTTGAAATCCCATCTTTATTAGTTGAGCTATCATTATTACTATTCAATTATAGTACAAATTTGCAGCTTTCATAATGCAAAATGCCACTTCAAACTCTTTCGACAGGATTCGATGCAATGTCACTTTCTCTATTCAGGCCAGTTCTTCAAGATTTCAGCAATCCCCAAATCCTCCTGAAACCTACTGACAATGCAAATTGGAAGGGATGAGACATCTAAGAACAGCAAAAAGGATCAGAGAAGCCTTCCTTCCAATTAACAGTGGCAATAATTAATAACAGTCAAAAATTCCATTTCAGCTGGATTGTTGCTTGGAGAAAGACAAGCCAACAAGACAGACTCAGTCTTTTACAGGAATAAGAAAGAATAACAGTTAGAAGAGAGTAATCCCTGATAAAAAATGCTGAGGAGGAGAAGGGGTGGGAAGAGTACTGAGAAGGAATCCTCTGTTTCAGTAATACTGCCTTGTTGATCTTCCCTCCCTCCACCATGTGGTTTCTATTTTCTTGTATNGATTTTTAAGTGTTTCCACTTACAGTACTGCACTTCCTAATTTCCCACCATCCCACAGACAGGCACCCTCAAAGCCCTAAGATGTGAGGTATTGCTCAAGAACATGCAGCAAGACTGAAGTCCTTGTAAGTGAGATCTGCCGAAGACAGCCAAGCCAGCAGACTGCCAGAGTCTAGAGGGAGAGGTGGCACATCTGGAAACCTGTGATTAAGTTTCATCAGTACTGAGTCATGAAAGCCTGAGCAGCATCCCTCACCACAGCGATGCAGAAGGACTCATCTGGGCCTTGAAGGAGAAAGGCACTGCGGAAACCATAGCACAGAGAATAAAGTAAAAAGGATCTGACCCACGATGTTCAGGACAACACACCTCAAAATTACACCAAAGCCTTCCATAGGACAGACTACCAACTCTGCTGCTGATGAAACAGGGCAGAATACTGTGGCTTCACAAGCCACGGTACACTGCTTTAACAGGTATGATGGGCAAATTGTGAAGACACAGACGGTCTCATTCCTGGCTATGTTTTGTGTGAGGGCTAACATGGCAGACATGCCCTGAGAATGCCTCCGATTAGAAAAAAAATAGAAAAAATAAGTCCTAGAACATGAGAGAGGCCATGGAGGAGATGATCTGAGAACTCCTTAGAGGCCCAGGCATGAGGCAGCCTGAAGATGCCAGGTGTGGCTGCTCACACACAAACAGATGTCCCTGTTTATATGTAATCCCCTCTGCTTCCAAGGGGATTAAATGTCTGACCTTGAAATACTTATAACAGGGCCCAAAGTCTATTTTGAAGCTGATTTTTATAAACTGGAATATTATGCTTATTAAAAAAGAAGAGACTAAAACTTGCACAAGAGGAAAAGAAGCACTATGTCAAATTTCAGAGTGATGTACAAAGGCATAAATCGCATGTCAGAAGGGGAATATCAGCAAATTAAGTGATGAATTCAAACCAAGAAGAGTGTGTGCTATATTCTACTCCTCCTACAGACAGCAGCTTTTGGGCACACAGGGCTTTCCAGCATCCTAAGAAATTATGCAAATTATTTATTTTTTCCCAAAGGCTTTGCCTTATGTTTTCCTTATTGATTTTGTAATTCAGAAGATAAATGAAAAAAGAAAAGGGATACTTAGAATGGATATTCATTTTCTTTCTTGTCTTCCCTGAAAATGACACAGTTAAGCAGAAGGAAGATTACAGGCACTTGTGGATTTTTTTGGAGATGCAAAGTTAGGCCTGATATTTATATAAGCACTAACTCACCCGATCTGAGTCTCAGAAGTTTCCGAAACTCATTCACAAAGGTAACCAGAGACAAGGAGTGACCCAAACCTACAGGTGACATAGCCAGACCTGAAGGGTGATGAACTGGGGCTCCCACAGAAAGAAGAACAAAATTCCAATAAACGATGTGTCTAAAGATACAATTGGATTGTTCCTTCTGTGAAGGAACTGCAGCCCTTTCTCTTTTTCACTATTTCTGCCACTTACAGCTCTGAAGAAGCATTTCAGGCTTGTATACATTACACTAACTTATCCCAGCTAGGGGCTTGATCCAAACAAAGAGAAACAATGGAGCAATTTGTCTGGTTGATGGCTGCAGAAATAGAAGATGAAATCATAGAATCATTTAGGTTGGAAAAGACCTCTAAGATCATCAAGTCGTCCAACTGTTAACCCAGCACTGCCAAGTCCACCACTAAACCATGTTCCTAGGTGCCACATCTACGTGGCTTTTAAACACCTCCAGAGAAGGTGACTCCACCACTTCCCTGGGCAGCCTGTTCCAGTGCTGGACAACCATTTCGGTGAAGAAAATTTTCTTAATATCCAATCTAAACCTCCCCTGGCACAACATGAGGCCATTTCTTCCTCATATGGCTGGTTACCTTGGAGAAGATGCTGATCCCCACCTGGCTACAACCCCGTTTCAGGTAGTTGAGAGCATGATAAGGTCTCCCCCTGAGCCTCCTTTTGTCCCTCAGTTGCTCCTCATAGGAGTTGTGGTGTCTCTGGCCGTACCACACCATAGGCAATGCCATGGGGAGCTGCTTACTCTTTTTATGTTGAACATTACCTGTGACATTTCCTGCCCATTGCCTCAAAGACTCACATTTACCAGACTCTGCTAATCTTAAGAGTAACTTCGGTGTTGAGTGCTAAATACATATGACCAACAAACCTGGTTTACTCCTTTACCCACTCTCTCCAGCACCGGAAGGCCTGGGGCAGATTCCCTGGGGCAGAGCACAGGAAGCAGCTGAGCTGAGGCACCAAGTGTTGCAGAGTTCACACATCCCGGCAGAACGGGAATAGATACTGCACTGTGCCGGGACAGGAATTTCAGTTGCCAGGCTTTCCTCCAGGCTTATTTATTACCTTGGGCAAGTTATTTAACCAGTGTCCTGAGGGCCCAAATTAAAGGTAAAGCAGCGCAAATCCTTTTCAGCAACTGTGCTGCTCGTGCTTTTCTAAATGTCCCCGAGGCCAGGGAGTTTTTCTCACTAGAGCTTGTTCCAGCCATGCTCCAAATGTGGAGCTGAATGCCTGTGTGGTTCTTCTCTTATCTACTGGGCAACACACTCCCACGCAGAGGAGTGCCTGTTCCGCTCTCCTGGTTAACTCTCCTTTATTTCCCTGTGTATCTATGCAATGACTGCACCAAAGCATTTGCATTTCAGCTGGTCCAACATTCCCAACATTATTTACTTGTGTCACTGGAAATCTAATGGCATTTTTTCTACAGCACAGACATGTTTTCATTAACTGTGGTTAAATTCCAGCTAATGCCATTACATGATCCCTACCTTCGCTGGCAATTGCAGGCGAGTTAATATTGCATTTTCGCTTCCTGCCTTTAAAAATGAGACTACTGTATTGTTTCAAATTGCTCTGTGTATAGCCCATCCCCTTCATAGTTTTGGGAAATCTGGGAAAGCTTGTGAGATATGATAAAGGTCAACAGAAATCTATTCCCCATTGGACATCCCTAGAACAGTGTCTCCACTGAAATCCTTGTGGTGAAGCTTTGGGCGCTGGTGCGTACATGAGTGTGAGTGTTCAGAGGAAGGCTGGCAAGGGCCATCATGTTTTGGGAGGAGGAAAGGGACAAAGGGGCACTGGTACTGCTGAAAGTGAGTCTGAAATAGATTTTATATTCTCTGAGCTAAACCAGTAAGAGGAATCTTGGAGGACACGGAAAACAAATTTTTCTCACCTCTAGAAAGCCAAACATGACTGCAGAGCTGGATGTAACCGTAAGTCTGGACACGGCTCAGTATGCTGTTCTCATAGCTGTAGAGAGAGAGCCCCACTCTACCTCCCCTTAGCACAACAGGGCAACATCACACTCCTCTTGGAGGAAACACCTGCCCAGTGCCTCTCTTCAGGCTGGGTCTCTCCAAAAGCTCAGTCCCCGCAGATCCACTTCCAGGAGGCAGAGAGGAAATGAAGGTCCTTCTTTGGCAGTCTTGGGGACAGAAAGGCCAAAGTGCACAGCCCCCTTCGAGCAGCCCTTTACACTTCCCATCCATCCCCACATGACCCCAGAGCAGACACAGTGTAGAGGGAGTATGGGGTGTAGCCCTCTATCCTGCCTCCAGTAAATCCACTCCTGGTTATTACAAATAACTCTTTGTGGGAGGTCACAAGGAGTGGAACAAGTTTTGGTCAAGGGCATTACATTTTCAAGTCAAAAGCTTTAATTTCTATCCTGAGTAGATTGGATTAGGATTCAAGTGGATGTGGATCTGCAGTCAGGATGACATTTCCTGCTGATTTTTCCTAACACTTTTCAGGGCAGAAGTTGGATACATGTGGTATATGGGTTTCCTGAAGGCATGGTATAATCTTTGCCGTATAGATGATGGAGCTGAGATGCCTAACACCAGAGCCAGAATGGTGCTTCTTTTCTGTCATCCTTGGGGGCTAAGCCCTTCTGAGGCTTGTGGACCCAGATAGGTTCCAGTCACTGAGCTGGCCTCATTTACAGCTGCAATTAATTTCATTTTAGTCAGGTGATTGCTCCTTCTGTTTCACTGACTTTTTATTCCCAGATTTTGGAAGACCACAATGGCTTTTCACGTTAATTAGACTCTGCTTCCTCAGATTCTCACACAAACATTTAGCACAAAGCACAGACTGCTCTTTCCTCAGCCATCTGGCAAAGTGAAATCAACAATTTTCCAAAAATCAGACATCTGAAAATAATGTTAATGAGTTCTAACCCCTTTAAATATACTGAACAAGTCAACAAGGCAAGTTGGAATATGGAGAACGGGACGTTGGTAGGGCACACTGTTCATCTTGCCCTTCAGCATCCCTAAACGATCAGACCAAGGCTGCAAGATCATAAACACAAATCCACCCTCTCCTAGAAAGCCAATACCTCCTGCAGCCCAGCATCTGTTAAACCAAGGATCAGGCATGGAAACTGTGTGGTTTTTTAATGGATTTATGCTGCTGAACAGAAATAGACACATATATTTAAATATACACATGCATGCACGTATCTATGCCTGGGATGTGGATCATGTTTTGCTGTCACAGTACATCCTACTTGCTTTGGCAATAAAGCCTTTCTAGCTAAAATAATTTGTAAGGTCCACAGTCAACACTTTTATCAGACAGGGCTGGAGAGCCTGTCTTGATGATGTAACAGACTCCAGTTTGCTGGAAGACAGGCGTTTAGATAAAGCTGGCAGGAAGGAGAATGATAAGAAAAATTACTGACTTGCGAAGTGATTTCTTCTTCCACATGACACAGCTTCCCCAGGAAAAAGAGAACATAATTTCAGCTTCCTAGAGCCCCCAGTCATCCCAATGCACAGTGACAGAGGAGGAGGAAGCCACTGCTGTGTTTAACACCAGTGTCAGTCCAAGAGGTAAACAAAACCACACACTGCACTCAAGGCACCCAACTCAAAAGGATGTATACGATATGCTTGCAATAAACCAGCACTGTACATGTGTTTGTGCTTTTCATACTTACCTGCATAGCACAACATAGTTCCTTGCAGCTCACAGATGTCAACTGTGAGTCTATCAGCAGTTCTGCTTTTGCAGGACTTTTCCAAAGAGGAATACCCATACAAAATGTTTAATGGGACAGTCATAGAAGACTAAGAAATTTCAACAGCAAGTGAATTGACGTTTGGTAGAATTTTTGTCATCCTAGACCAGTTTCTAAATGAATGACCATCTTCATACAGAGGATCATTGCCGTGCAAAGATATGGAAATTCTATCTGATCATCCCTCTGTTGAAGAAATTATTTTTTGATTTGTTGAATTTAAACAAACATTTTTCAAAAACTTTTCCTAGCACAGCTTTTCTAAAAAATCTATTGCAAAATCATGCTTGATGTTGTTATTGACAATATGCGGCACTTTTTCCCATGCTTTAATTCTGCCAGCAAAACTCCCAAACAACTACATGCAGAGCAGAAAGTACTTCACTTTTATCCAGTGTATGACATAATATCTATATGTTTATCCCACGATTTGTGTATATGGCCGTCCAAAAGGCTCATGAACAAATAACTAGGGACAGCAGTTTATGCATTTCCAACTTCCATTCCCTGCTCTATGAATGCGTCAAACCACCATGACATGCTGGCTGGAATACGCAATTTCCAAAGTAAATCTGAAGGGTTAAATTCCCACTGAAGACGATAGGTGTTTCAGTGTCCTAGGGACATACTGGTACCTCTCCATTATCACTGTACGCCTTATCTGGTAACAATAACACAGCCACTGAAAGAAAACAATACCCTCTTTGTCAACATGACTTTGCTGTTAGAATGGTTTTCATAGCTTAAAAAATGCTGGGCAAAATTGATCCCAGACAAGGATATCATCGCTGTCCAGCAACAAGGATAAATTATCATCAGTTTTCAAAAGCAGCAGTCTATCTTTCCAGTGCTGGGAGCCAAGCAGATGGATGCCTGGATGGACGGTGTGGGGGTAGCCATAGTAACCATCATCCTGTGAAGCTCCTGCTCACATCTCTCTATCTATCACTGCTGGGGAATACAGCCAAGGCTCGCTGCCGGGGTGCCGATATCCGGTCAGACCTTCACCTTCCAGCTCCAGCTGGGCTTTCCATTTCTCTGCAGCAATTTTCTAATCTCACCTCATGTGTCCTCACTTTACAGATTGAGAGTAAAACTCAGTCCCAGGGGAAGATGCCTCGAGCAAGCAGCTTCCCTGCTGCTGCAGCCCATGTCGTGGGGGGATGTACTGGTGCCTTTTAGCCTCTGCTGGGTGCAGGAAGCCCCTCAGCCTCCCCTGAGCCAGGCTAACTCTCCTGAACTCACCTGGAGTACTGCATGGCCCATGAAGAGACATTAGGGTTGAACCAGCTCCCAGGCTGCGTGTAGCATGTCCGTGTTCATCAAGCACACAGCTACAAGCAGCTTTGTGCTGTCCTGGCTCCTAAGAGAGTTGGCTGGAGGGTGCTCTAGTGCAAATATCACCCTGACTCATCAGAGGGGATAACAGACCTGAAAGGCAGCTGCTAGGTCTGGATGTGGGAGAAGACTGCTCTGACAATGACCCACGGTGTTATCCACTCTCATTTTTACTTTAGGTTTTATCATCATTTTCATCAAGGGCAGAAGTCTCCTCTCAGAGCAAAATGACACCTGAGTGATACCTGAGGCAACTCATCCAACTGCCCTGGATGCATGCAGAACTTGCTTGCTGAAAAGCAAATACAATCACTTGTATTAAGCTGGAAGACAAAACCCTGCTCCTATTTTGGAATCATTGAATAGCTGAGGATGGAACTGGCCTCTGTAGACAGTCTAATCCCACCCCTTCATCCTTTTCTATAGCCTGTGCTTCATCACTGAAGGCAGTGTTGAAAGCCTTGCTGAAGTTAAGATAAACAATGTACTGCTCTCTGCTCATGCTCCGAGCCAGTCAGTGCACTGCAGGAGGCTACTGGAATGGCCGGGTGTGATCTTCACTTTGCAAATCCATGCTCATTGCTCCCAGTCACCATCTCATCCTCCACACATTTAGAAATGGTTCCCAGAATGATTTGCTGGATCACCATCCCAGAGATCAAGGGGAGGCTGACTGGCCCATACTTCCCTGCATCTTCCTTCTTGCCCTTCTTGAAGAAAGCAGGACATCTGCTTTATTTTGATTCTCAGTAACTCCGCCAGTTGATGTGACCCTCCAAAGACAATTAAGAATGTCCACACAAGGATATTGTCAGCCCTGGCTTCATCCGTCAGGTTCCTAGACTTCTGTCTAACTACTGTGTCCAGTAAGTTTAAATGTTCCCTGTCCTGATCTTCCTCCACCAAGGCAAGTCTTTCTTGTTCTAGACTTTCCCACGGTTTCAGGAACCTGGAATCCCTAAAGGCCAACCTTATCCACAAAAAAAAAAAGAGTGAGTATATGAAGACCTGTNCTCAGTAACTCCGCCAGTTGATGTGACCCTCCAAAGACAATTAAGAATGTCCTCACAAGGATATTGTCAGCTCTGGCTTCATCCGTCAGGTTCCTAGACTTCTGTCTAACTACTGTGTCCAGTAGGTTTAAATGTTCTTCCTGATCTTCCTCCACCAAGGCAAGTCTTTCTTGTTCTAGACTTTCCCACGGTTTCAGGAACCTGGAATCCCTAAAGGTCAATCTTACCCACAAAAAACAAAAGAGTGAGTATATGAAGACCTGTGTGTCTGCAGCCTCCTACTGCAAACTTGCTTGAATCAACATGTATTTGCTTTGTCTGAAGATACTCTGAAAACCAGAGCGAAGTCATAATCATATTAAGTGAGTGCCAGCTACTGCTGGTGACCTGATCTACCTTCAGGAGGTTAATTGGCACAGCAGTCACCTGGAGTCAGGCAGAATCACTCTCTGCAGCTCCACCCTTCAAACAGTCCTTGGACCTCAGCCAAAACAAAATCAAACTACTTCCGATTCAGTTTTGGGAACTGTGAGAATTTGTTAATTTTGAAGCTTGATGACAATGAGTAGATTAGGTTAGACAGCTTGTTTTGAACAGACTAATCCGAGTTTTCCCAGCACACAGCTCCAAATACCATTGACTTTATTAGCACGCGCAGAAAGGGCAGCCATAAATTACTGAATGTATTATGATTGTCACCTCCTTCCTTCTCACCCTTGTGAAGATTTGGAATTGGCTAAGACATGACAGGTTTATGAGTGGAAGAGAGCAGGTAAAGGGAGCTGGAAACCACCCATCATTACCTCGAAGCAGGAAAGGCAGGGGCTGCGCAGCCCTGTTTACTCACCAGTTTTACTGCAGCTGTGTGCAGCCTTCCTGCTGCCAGCACGTGGACCCTGCTGCATGCTGTCCCTCATCTTTTCATCAAATAAACAGCTAAATGTTTAAATTTATTTGTACATTTACTCTTCAAGGTATGCATCTGAAGTAAAATCCCCTCACTTCAGTGGAATTGCTTCTTCTGCCTTACTCTTTGTTTTTCCTTTCTCCTCCCTCACCTGAGGCTTGCAAAATCACATTTGTGAACCACAGAGGTGTTAAGCAAGGAGCACTGAGAAAAGAAAAGCTTACAAACAAATGAATAATTCTGTATTCATAGCAGGATAATGGTCCCTAGAACCACACGCTTCGAAAGGAGGAGAAAACCAAATATTGAACAGATGCTCATTAGAAAAGCACCAGCCATCCCAAGCCCTGAAAGACAGAGAAGTTCTGTGGGGGGAAAACACTGTTAGACCATGTAATTAAAGGCTGTATCAGAGAGTCACAGGAGGCTGCAGCAAGGCTACCCTGTGTTTGCAAGCCTGGCACTCTTAAAACACAACCACTTGTCATTTTCTGGGGTCAAAAAACAGGAATCCTGGCCCCCAGGACACAAACTGTGCTGTGCATGGTTCCAGGGACACAGAGAGCTCAAAAACAGGGACCTCTGTCACTTGATCCAGCAGGAGCGCTGGCAGCAGCATTTGATATCCTCTCACCTGTATGCAGAGTTGGGGTGAGATGCCTTGTGCAGGCATGTATCTGGGTTCCTCTGGCATTTGCCAGCGGTAAAAGGACCCTGAAGTGCCAGACAGTGTGACTCCCTGGTGTGACAGTGTGACTCCCTGGGTGTTTTGGTGAGGCCAGTGTTGTGTGTCCATGTGCCTTACCTGCACAGGTATACAGTTCTGCCAGGATGATTTAACACAGGTGAAATAATACATTCCTCTCTGGCTCCATTTTGGAAAACACTGAAACTACTTTGGCAGCAAGTCTGGAATGAAAAATCAGCTTCACACAGACAGTCAAAATGAAAAATTTAATGTCTGATGGGTTTCTCTGGCACAGCCATCAGCAGTTTACAGCAGAGGTACATAACAGAAGCATTGAGCAAACCAGCCCTGCCCTAAAATACTAATGTTCAGATTGAGATGCCATGATTTTATTGCTGTTTTTGTGGAATACAGGTGCTTAGAGGTCATGACTGATCTCCAGATGTGTTGGAGAAGGAAGAGCAATTGCTGTTGGATTGTAATCACTCCCAAAGCTTTCTGCAGAGAAACACCAGAAGAGAAGGCATTTTCGTATTCTAGTGAGATGTAAAAACACCATAAACATGGACCAGTGGGACTAGCTTTCTGAGCCTGTATCCTGCAACAGTTTTGACTCTGGTTAATGGAAAATGAGTCTTGTATGCTAATGAATGCAAAATTCAAACAAATCCACTGGGAAGCTCCCAGAAATTAAAAACCCCGTGAATCTTCTGTTATTTTCTGGGTTTAGTTTTACTCCTTAAAGCTCTGCACCACAGTTTTCAAGCTATACAAATCATCAACACCTCTGCCACACCTCACTGCATCTTCTGTGGCTTTACTGGTAGATTTTAGCCCATGGCATGAGCTGGGGAAGGTACAAAGCCACCTTTCTGCATGGGTGAGGGGAAGGAAAACCATTTCTTGGAAATTTCCCTCTCCAACAAGTGAAATTTATTTCCCTTTCCCCCTCGTCTCCCCAGGAGGCACCCCTGCAGCTCTAGGGGAGCCGACTCTTGCTATGGTGCTAGACTCATCTTGCCTCCTCAACTTGGTTATCTGCTCTGAGCCAAAGCCTTGGCTTCTGCGGCTCTCCTCTGAGTCACCCTTGCAGCACTGGCACCTTTTGTGAAGGCAACAAATTTAATGCAGAAATTTCTGGGTTGTTTTTCCTTTTCTTCCTTTTGCCTTCTCCCTTCCCTTTGCTTCCTTTGTCAGCATGAGTGATCGACCTGTAGAGATGTTCTGTGCCTACAGATTTCCTATGTGACTAGCTTTAATGTAAGGGAGTAAATACTGCAGGTCTGCCTACCAGGAAGGATAAGTATCTGTGTGTGTATATATGGATATACACACACCAATATAATTATAGGTGTATATAGAGAGGGAGCACAATGTAAGTACACATAATTACAAGTAGGTAAATATAATGGAACAGCTTGAACCTAGTGGAAAATTTCTTTTTTTAAAAAAGTTAAGTTTTCAGTTTTCACTGATGCATTGAGCATCTGCAAAAACAGCCAAGTGCTCATTTTAATAGCAAACTAAAATACCACAGACTTCCTCTTTGATTCAAATAACTGTATGAAAGAGTTTCCCCAAGATAAGGTTATTTGTTTTTGGAAACAAAAGCCTCTGTTTGCCTGGAACATGAGTGCCGATGCTTTCTCCCGGGCAACTGATGCCGCAGCCCCAGTGGAAGCAGATGGCACACGGTGCTCCCAGGTACAGCTTTGATCTGTGCCGATTGGTCCCTCCAAAATTGCTTTGCACTTAGCTTCTACATGGAATGAGGATATTCTGAGATCCCCACGGAGACCGTGGTGTTTTCACAACCCCACCTGCACCCTCTGAGAGCCAGGCGTCTCTCTTTGCTAGCATGCAGAGGGATACACTCGCAAACCGAAGCAGATGGGAGCTGCCCTGTCACGGTGAGAGACTTCCAGAGACACACATTATTTCACAAACCGGGAGCCACCGCGCAGTTATCTTCTACACCAACACACGATTCACCTTAGCCATGTAAGGTACGGGTGAGATCCAGCCTCAGTACAGCTCAGTAACTAATGCAAGACAAGCCACGCTAGCAACACCACATGTATCTCAGGCACAGATCCCACTGGGCCAGGGTGCCCACTAGTTTGCAGCAGCTCAGCTCTAGGAGTCACCAGGTTGCTGTATTTATGCCAGGTGAGAATCAAATGCAATAATTAGCAGTAAGCCTCCAATGTACCACGCAAAAAAATTGCCCAAGTTTTGATTAAATTACTTCTCAGTATATGTACCTGTGGGAAATAAATACATTTTGGAGTTTTTTCTAGAGTTCTCAAGCAAGAGAATGAAAATCCATGCTATGGTATAAAAAAAACACCATCAAAGTTCCCATTATTACCAAACTCTCAGCTTTTGGGACCCAAAATCCAATTCCTTTAGAAAGTGTAAAAGAACACGAGCTTGCCTGTGCCTCACAGACATTTACACCTGGATTTCTCTTCCCTTTAAAAGAGATATACAAGGAGTATTCCAAGAAAAGGCGTATAAGGAGGTGTATCCTTCAAACCACACACGGCTTAGGATTGTAAGTGGTGCTGGCCTCATTTTGTTATTGCTGCTTTGTATCACCAAAGCAGCTGGACACAGACTTAGGATGGTGTATTAATTAACCTTTAAATAAAAAACATACTCACACTTGACTGAAACATCTTGCTCCAGTCTCATGTTGCCATCCCTTTGAGGTGCAAGCTGGCTTCCAGCGAGTTGCACTGACTCTTATCAGGGCTCCATTTTGTCCTGCAGAGGATGAGAACATGCAGTTTTCAACTGTGAGTATTGCAAGTTTGGAGGCATTGCCATAATTCTGCCTGGGAAATGGCCAGCAGGGAAAATCCAACCAAGCTGCAGTTGCTACTTGCCTTCCCTTCAGCCCCTATACGAATACAAACTCCCTGAGTAACATTTAAGTGACTACTACCATCTCACTTCCACCTTACCACACTTGCACACCCTTCGACAAATGGCAAGTCCAAGATGGGGAGGACTCTGTGGCTACCCATATCACTATCTTCATGTTTTCTTGGAAGGAAGAGATGTTCTCTGAAATTTTCAGCCAAATTCACTATTTGTAACCTCATTTCCCTTTTCCTGCTCAAAAAAAAAATCCCCCAAACATGCACCATTTTCAACCCAGCTGCCAGCACGATTGCAGCCTATTTGTACCACCTGTTTCTCGGGTAAGAAAGCAAGTTCAGGTTATCTGCCTGATCCCAGACTTGCAGAAGTTGATTGCAGTGCTTACTAACCCAAAGCCTGACCCTGTTGCACTCCCCAGCATAATTACCACCGACTTCAAAGAGGTCCCAGGACTGGCGCAATGACTTCTGCAGGCTTGGCACCAGGCTTTAAATCACTGTACAAAGTCACTTGAGAAGCTGTCGGCAGTCAGAAATGAGTCATTAGTATGCTGCCAACACAGTATTCAGTGACAAAACCCAGCTGCCACTGTAGTCAAGAATGCAGTTTCTTCAGCACTACTGTAAGTCTTATTAGCATAGAAATCAAGTGTATGTATGTAATTGAATTTCTTTGTCACATCCTACTATGAGATTTTCCATCAATCCTGATTGTTACTAAATTTGAACTAACAGCCCATATTTGCACTTAAGCAACATCTGAAAGAGGACTACACAAAGAAAGACTTTCCTAAGTCAACACATCCTAGAAAACAGCAGCTGTGCAAAGGCAGAGGCAAGCAATATTTCATTTTCCTCCTCATAGCACTCCATCTCTTGGCACCTCCGCTTTAAATCTGGGTTCTGCTGGCAGCTTTGCATTTTCTCTCTGCAGAAAAGAGCTGCAACGCAGCCGGTGCGAGAGCAGGGGCTGTCCCCAGCAGGAGAGTCTGTCTGCAGGATCTGTCAGGATGTCGTGGTGCTGGTTACTGTTGATCAGGAAGTGACATAATGCTGTAGGTGAAGTTCATTTTAGGTCACTGGTAAACTCAGCTCCTGCAAAAAAAATGAAGGAATAAAACCAAGAGGGGGATAGCAAAAGTGTTGAGGGGCATAATTTCAGGGTTGACTTCACTGACATAGGAATGGCTGTTCAGAGGCAAAATGAGTCTCAGAAACAGATACACAGGTTGTCTCTGCAGGTTTGGGGTGTGCTGGTGGTAGATAAGGATTGACTAATCTAGACTAGATTGAGAGTGCAGTCACCATCACTGTGGTGACGGTGGTTTTTTCTTTGGTCTATTTTCAGTGGTTATTTCTTAAGTTGAATCACCTAGCCATATTTTCCTATGTTTTCCAAGCATAATTGTGGTCTAAACAACAGACACCTGCTGAAGTAGAAAAAAGATGGAGAGCGAAGAAACTAAATATCCTCTCCCTGTACAGATGGTCATTGTAGACCTTGATTAGGTTTTGTTGCTAATGACTGTGTTGTGTACACATCCCTCCAGCTTTGCTGCTACAACAACTCTTCTCCAAGGTCACTGTCCCAAGCAATCTTCAAAGCCAACAGCCCTTGCCCATGGACTCAAGAAATCAAGCGCTGTAACCCCCAGGCAGCCTAGTACCAGAGTGGAGCTGGAGCCAGGGCACAAGACAGATCCAAGGACCAAATGCAGAGTCACTGCAAAATGTCACAGTTCATTCTATCACAAGATCCTGACATGAACCAATTTCCCCTGAGATGGCCACAGATTTTCAGGAAACATGACTGTTACTCCCACAGCTCTCAGGACCTTTGTAAAGCAGAATTTTGCTCCTATTTTTTTTTTTTTGTGGGATTTTTTTGTTTGTTTTTTATGGTGATAGCTGCAATTAAATAGAGACAACAGGGGCAGAATAACTTCTAATATTGGATGTTCTGTAAATGGCAAATCATAGATTTTTCCCAGTATGTTGCAATGCCATGGGATACTAGCATTATGAAACAGGTATCATCACCGACTGATGGGAATGGGCAAGACAGAGTGTTCGCTTCAGGGTCCAGAAGTTTCCACTGAATTTTTTCTTCCTCAAGCAATAAGCCCCAAGATCAGGTGTCTTCTAAATCAGCTGGAAGGAAGGAGAAAGATCCTTTCTCCCCTGCCACAGTACAACAGAGACATCAAGGAAGAGCTAATTCCCACCATGAGCCATGACCCTGGGCCTTGTCTTTCACTGGGCAGCCCTGGGACGTGATCAGGATGGACGTTCCTTTTAGGGAATCATGAAGAAGGAAAGGAGTGGGGAGGCTGTGCGTGCACAGCATTAGCTTTTCCCTGTAGTTTCCATCCATGCTGCTGATTAATTACTTCACTTTGGTCAAATTGTGTCGCTGCGTTTCCCTTTGGACTACTATAAAATTGACTTTTTTTCCAGGCTGGATTTATCATTATTTCATTTTTCACTTTCACTCCTGGGAATTTCTTTTGCTACTGTGATTTCAGTTATTGTGAGCTCGTCCCTTTTCAATTCTACACAAAACTTCAGGTGTAGCAGGTAATAATTTAGGAAAATATAAGGATTATAGAGAAAGGAAACAGTGATCTGATGGTTACTGCAAAGTTCTATCAGCCAGGCTGGGAGACCTCCCACACTACCCCGTGGCTTCCTTTGCCTTCCTGGCTCAACAACGCCAAACAGGTACCAGCCTACCCTCTGCAAAGAAGGGTGAGTTTTGGAGGCATGAAGTAACTTCAGTTAGCACTTGTAGAACGCTCTCTGCAACAAAACCTTACTTCTTCAGGAGCATGATCCCAGCCTTGTCCTTGAGTTGGTGTTTTTGGCACTAAGTGATATAAAACGGGGATTCCTCTGACATCACCATTTGTCAGATCCTGTTGCAGTCACTAAATATCCCCAAGGACATGGAGTGCATTTGCTCCAGCAAAACACTTGGCACTAGCTAATATTGCTGCCAGCCTCTCTTGGGGAGTTTTTTCTTTTTTGGCTAGTTTGTTAATTTAGTAAATATTTACAGATTCATGTTCTGATAAAACTGCAACACTGGATACCATTCCCTTTTGTTCAAAATTGTTTACAGAAATAGGAACAATTATATCAAGATTCCTAGCTAATGCTCACTGGGCTAAAGGCATGAGATCCTAAAAGGGGTAAATAAGGGGTGGGAGGAAAAGCGGGAATTTGTTACAGCAGTTCAACAGTGCCTTGAATCCTGCATAGCTGAGGCTGTAACAGAAAACCTGTTTCCAAACAAAAACCAGAAAGAATTCAAAAATAAGGCAGGGAAAATGAAGGTTCAAGACAGAATATCAGACGTTAACGTTCAAAAGCTGACAGAAATATGGGAAGAGGCTGCCTCTAGCACATGGCACAGAAAGCCAGGTTGTGCAAGGCTACAAGGAGATCTCCCAGGACACCTTATGCCCAGGGAAGTGCTTCTGCTGAGCCCAGGCCCCTGGGTTTCCTACCCACTGGTGCTCCTTTCGCTGCACGCCCATTGCACACTGGTGCCCACTGGTCTGCCCCCAAGACACAAGGGGCAGTGTCCCTGCCCCAAGCGTTTATATCCAAGGGAGTCAGCAAACCATGGGAGCAGCCACCAGTGGGCAGAGGTCTCCAAACCAAAGCAAATACAGCTGATACCAGACAGTCCAGTTCCAAAGTCCAGACTATTTTAAGAGGAAACTCCCAATTCCCACCAGTCCTTAGCAGGCCTGAATATTAAAGAGAGGCCAGAATACAACCCAAAATGTCAACAAGGAAAGGTTGTGCCCTTGAGGAAACAAAAGACACCTGCTGACAACAGGCACTCTGGGCTGAGCTTCTGACTACCCAGCCCAGGAACTTGCCGGTGGTCACTGCTGCATGGCTTTTTCTCCCAGGAATGAAAAAAAAAAACAGGAAGGCTTCCCAGTCCCTGCAGCTGCTGTGGCTATGCTGAGAGCAACACCCAGGGTGGATGGTTAAAAATGGGTTCAGCTGCGTCCATAAGACAACTCTTTAGCTAGCCCACAGGCAGGCTGTTGCCCCTCAAGTGTCCAGGCGGAAGTCAGCAACTGTACAACCTTAAATTGCTTTAATTGTAGGATAATCACTTTCTAGTGTCTTGAATAACGACCTATTTCAGACAGGACCAACCCCAGGGAGTGAGGTCCACTTTAAAAGGAAGGCTAGTATCATGGTTTACAAAGCACACACACGGCTTCTTTGAGCCAGCTTATCAAGATGGTTCTTTACAGGAGTGTCATTTACCTTGTCACAATGCAGGCCAAAGCACGAGGCTCTCAGTGCAGAGACTTCCTCCTGGATAACGGACTAGGGAGGCAGTTCTGTGGGGAAACATTACTGTGTTTCCAGTCCCCCTTTTACCTGCCATCACAGCCAGTCCAGGCAGGACAAAGAGCAAAGGGGTGGAAGTCCAGAGCTTCCACACAGCGTTACACCGCATCCCCAACACGTATGCTCCCAGGGAACCCCCTCTAGAAACCCACTGCAGCTCTCCAAAGGAATTAGAAGTAATTATCCTCTCTTCTGTCAAGAGTGCTGGGATAATCCATAGGATTTGTCTCTCTGTAGATGCATCTGTTGATGCTGTATCTGGTCCTGAACATTACTGAAGGGTTTGCTCTTCTTTCAAATCTTCTTTCAATCTCAAAATATGAAAGGAGCCCTCTTGTCTAACAACATCCCTTCATACACTTCTTCCCCTTAACACTTCCCATCAGCTTTCAAATCTTTGCACTCTTCCCCTCTTAACAGTTACAGTTTAGTAAGATTTAAACTCTTCCACCATGGCAGGATAGGTGTCTCCTTTGCAGGGGGCTGAGCAGACAGAAAAGGGTACTCTGGAATGCACTGCATGTCTTTGGCTCCTCTGAAATGTGAAAATAAAGCATGACAGACCCCTGTCACATGACACCAGACTCTGTAGTTGAAAGAAGCACTGGGTATGCTGTGATCAATAGTGTAATTTGGGTGAGGCCAGGTACACCATCTCAGTGTACGTTACCATGTGTGCACCAAAATAACATGGAGAGCTGAAATGCATTAGGACAGCGGCTGTACCTGAATCTGCTGATTCAACTCTCAAAGCTGCATTTAGCAGCTGTACTCTTTGAGCCCTGCAGATGTCTATTTTAATCATCTGTCTTAAAATATCAGCTGGTTTTATGTCCTATTCTGAGGCTTACCATCCCTCACAGAGTCTGAGTTGATTTCTCTAGGCACTGCCATCCAATCAGAATTGCAAACAGGCAGGAAAGAGAGAATATAAGAGCAAGTTTCTTTTGTTTGCAGTTATCCCCAAACATCTTGTACAGCTTGCAGCTAAAACACCTTGGGAGGGCAGAGCTGCAGAACTTGAGCCTGCCATCTGGATGAGACCAGAGGAACCCTTTCATTGGGGATCTGAAACATGGCCAATTGAGGCAAAATCCTCATAAAAAGCAGAGATTCAAGTCAGCAGAGACGTCCCTTATCCAAGACTTCCTCCTTCTATTCTGACTTGCTGGCTAGGAAACATGGCACTGAACAGCAGAGAAGCTGTTCCTTTATGTGGTAAAACATCCTGCCACAAAACAAGCCCAAGGGTCCTTCCTAAGCCACACTCACAGCATCAGCTCATCAATTTCTCCACTACCCTTTCAGGTTATTTTTTAGCAAAAAGTAACAAAAAGAAATTCGTAATATTGTTCCTGTCTTGAAGGCACTTCTCCCTCTCACTGCTGAGCTGAACCACACACTGACTATCCAAGGTGTGCTGTAATCACGCAGTCTCAGTATTTTAGCTATCCCCAATGCACCTGCAATTTATGCAGACACGAGCCTAGGATCACCTGTAATTTTGTTAATTATCATAATTATGGTCATTAAGGACATTTTATAGAGCTCACTGTTAATAGGAGCTTCCATAAACACTTTGAGCCAAAGCAGCCGAGGCCAGGTCTCCATACACAACTCTTCATGACTTCCAAAGGATGATGAGTGAGGTGTGGGATCTCATGGCCTTCTGCCCTACACTCTCAACCACGGAGCTTTGCTCACCCATGGCCCATCCATGTCTGTTTCTCATCATTATGAAGCCAAGGCCTTAAGCACGTCTCCTTGTGGCTGTAATAAGGAGGAAACACCTAGGAGGAAAGGAGATTGTAGCAAGTTGGGCATCAGTCTCTTCTCCAGCCTCAAGTTGCACCAAGAGAGGTTACACTGGATATTAAGAAAAATTTCTTCACAGAAAGGGCTGTTAAGCATTGTAACAGGCTTCCCAGGGAAGTAGTTGAGTCATTGTCCTTGGAAATATTTAAAAGACTTGTAAATGGGGTACCTGGGGACATGGTTTACTGGTGGACTTGGCAGTACTGGATTACCTGTTGGACTCAATGATCTTAGAGGTCTTTTCGAACCTAAAAAATTCTATTCTTCTTCGATTCTAAGAGGTTAAAGTGCTGTCTGGGAAGGTGGGCCACAGCCCAGCAGCTAGAGGTGGGAGAGGTGTGAATGGCTCGTAGATTGGTGGCCCATTCTAACAACCATAAGGAGAAGCTACTCTTTGCCCTCTGACATGACCCTGTTTTGCACTTGTCCTGGCCAGAGGTGATGCCTATCTTTCATATTGCAAGAGTGGGTGCGGTGGCTCCAACCCCGATGCCACAGTCTGCCCAAGGAGGCAGTCAGCCTTGCTCCCCAGGGCAGCAACTGCAGGTGAGGCCAGGTGAATCATTCGCTTGACTCACAGCAATATTTTTGCTACAATTACACCCTACAAGGCTCTTCCCCTGGTCAGCCAGGCTTTGCAGACACCAAGCCAGACCTTTGCAAGGCACCTGTGTTTAGAAGGATGGGAGGAGGCTTGTCCTCCAGAGACAGCAGCCTCTCATTCACAGCAAAGCAGCTTGAGTGAGTTACAGTTTCTCATGCGGTGTCATGCAAAATCGTCAGGCTCCTGGCATGTGTATGACTCTCCGTATATCTCAGAGAGCCAACTTAAAAACAGATTCTGAGGGCTTTTATGCTAATAAATGCTAGATAAATTTATCTGCGGTTTTCAATTTTCAGAGCCCGCTTTGTCAGTGAAAACCAGCGTCCTCCTAACTATGGCATGGCAAACTCTGCTGATGGTTATTCTGGCAGCAGTTACAGCACATCGCATTAGGTGGTCCTATCTCAGGGCAGGAGGCAGCTGATGGATGGGGAGGGGAAACTGATATAGCCTAACCATGAGGTCTCGCTGCCTGCCTGGGAAATAAAGGACACCAAAATATAACTGCGTGGGAAGGACTTCTAAGAAGAATTTGTACCAAACCATTTCTGGAAACAGATGATAACATTATTTACTCAAATACAGGAAGCTTGAGATTGCAATGAATGATGAAAGGGTGAGGGGGACAAATATGTACTTTCCCCTCCCCCTTCCCAAAAGATAGAGTAAAATCCCCACCAGCAAACCCCTGGTTGTTAGGCTGTGCAATCATAAGCTGATACATCCCTCTG
>VYZQ01049191.1:0-15775 GCA_013400655.1 Mystacornis crossleyi | reverse complement strand
GTTCTGCACGGATGGTTCTTTCTAGTGAGCCACCTAAACAATATTAAAATTGATTTTGTGAAGCATCCTTAGATGTTTTAATAAATGTATACTAACAGTCAATTTATGAGGCCACAATGTAGAAGGATTAAAGCCTGATCAACTGTGACATGCCTTCTTTTTTAAATAGGAGCCTGTTCGAAGAAACACAACCTATGCAGACCATAATTACATATATTAAGTTATGACACAATCTGTTCTGTCACTGACTTGTAAGATTAAAAACATTGCTAGGAAATGGCTAACTAATTAATCAAACTGGCTCATTTCCAGCAGCTTTCATTTGATCAATTGTACCTCAGATCTACTTTTCAATGGAAAGGCTATTTCAATGGAAACTGCCTTAAGAAAGTGCTTTAAGAAATCACAATAAAGAGTGAATTTTTTCCATTGTTCTAACTAATACGATTCAGAAATTTGAAAAAATAAAGCATAAATATCTTATTTTCAAGTGTTGAGGAAAGATGATGGATGAAGGGCACTGCCAACGCACACCCTATACATTAATATATACAGCAACTATCCTGTTTGCCAAGTATCATCCTCCATAGATAAAAAGAGAGCATGAAATACTCTAAATCTTAAGACTTAGGAAGCTGTGTGGTATTAAGCACTTGTGTCACTGAGTTAGCAGAAGATACCTGAAGAGTAGCTATTGCTAAGTAACTAAGGACTTAAAGCTATGGAAAAATGTTGTGGTATTTTCCTAGCAGTTTCATTTAGTAAGACTCCTGCCAGAGTCCCAAAGACATTATTGATATATTCCTGTGCCTAGCAAGCAAATGACCAGCTCTGTGGGGGACTTCACAGACTAAGGTTAAGAGCAAATGCTTACACGTAACCTAGAAGAAGAATTTAACATCTCAAAATGACATCCTGAGCACACACCACGTAGCCACCTGAGAAGATGCTAAAAGGCAATGGATGGCTTCTGCAGCTTTCTCAGACGTAGCACCTCCTGAGGCACTGAGCCACAGCACCTCAAGATGATGAACATGTTCTCCCCTGGTGCATAGAGGGCCACATCTTCATTTTCTCTGTACGTAGACAGCGCCACAAACAATCTTGTTGAACCCAGGTTGATTTAAAGAATGCTAGAAACCCAAAGGGGATCATAATGTAATAAAATCTGCAGTTTTTCAACTAGGTTCCTAGCACAGTTTCTACAGCATATTTTGTCTGTTAATAAAGGCATAGCTAAGGAAATTAAATGTACGATCAAACAGCTAATAAAAAATGCCCGCTGCCTCAGAGAGCAATGTCAAAAGATGTGGTAACCCCTAGCTTTTGGCCTTGGATCTAGAATACTCATAGAGACACCCTGGGGAAAACACTCCTTCCCATCCCTTCCTGTGAAGCAAGAGCTCTGGGCAGATGGGTCTGGGAAGGTGATGAGGCAAGGCAGAAACTAAGCAAGAAAATAACTTGGCTGTGTAAAGTGAGAACCACTGTAAATAGAACATAAAGAAGATAGTCCTTGCAAACAGAATCATAGATTCACAAGTCCTTTCATGAACATATGATTTTTCTCCTTCTGAATCCAAGAAGATTCAGTCAGCCTACCAAGGTGCTTTGGAAACTCACTCAATAGCATATGTGCATATTGACTCATCTACCAACTTGAGAAATTGGATCCTGACTGTGCACAGCATGACAGCCTAGGATGCAAGAAGGTGACACTCTCTTCTGTGTACAGAATTAGTTAATCTCCATCTGCTAGTGTGCCTACAATCCTAGTCATCTCCTGAAAAGAGACCAAAAACCAGGCAGATAATTAAAAGACAAGATGTTTTAAAATGCAGAATTTTTCACTCAGGCAAGCAGCTGAAAAAATTTTTTTCCATTATGTCTCCTTTTATTTCGTCTTCCCCAAACATTTGGTGAATTTGCTTTCTGACAGGGATATTCACTAGACATTCCTGTTCTATGAAACTCGTACAGAATATCTATAAAAAGCAGGTCTCAATTATGCCACCACCGATGTTGGCATATGCAGCCCACACCTTGCCAGTCAGGAATCACGGCGTGTCACACACACTCACTGATGAAGTACAACACAGCTGAGAAGGCCAGGGATAAAGGGAAACATCACCCATTTGAATGGGTACAAAAAGCTTTCCAGGAAGACTGATACATTCCAAAATTTGAACATGTCCATGTGGCCAGGTGACATCATAAGCCTAATCAGCGAGCAGGATCTTCAGTGAATACTTAGCTGGAGAAATACCTGGGATGAACATGAGAAAAGCCAACACAGGCCAGCCTCTCCAGCAAGACCCTGGCCCAGCAATGGATAGCCCTTCTCCCCAGCTGCTCCAGGGAGCAGCACCAGCTGCTGTTACACAAGGACACGAGAAGCCTCGGAGGCTCCAGCACAGGGTCATGCTGGTATAGCTGGGCAGGCCAAGGGTCAGAGCTGGCTTGGGTCCAGCTGCCAGGGACATGTCACGTTTGGCACACGTCCATGCAGGCACTCCACTGAGGGCCTTGATTTTAGGCATGGTTAAGATTACTTAGCATTTTAGCAAGGGGTTTGCAAAATTGCATTTTTCAGCTGATGTTTCTACAGTGGTACTGGGATGGTTCCTGTTCGTTTATCTGCCTATAGCCTAATTGTTTGAGAAAACGTTCCTAGCAACATTACAAAGAGAGAACTTTATTCTCTGAGCACTTAACACATGGCTAAATTTGACTAAAGCCCCCTCCAAACTCCATAGTCCTTAAAGGCCTTGGAATCTGAACCATCATACCAACTAATTACTTATCATCTGTGGCCCAATTTGAAATAATTAATGTCGTTTCAACTTCATTTATTCAAATTAGAGTTCATCCTGAGCACAGGCTACGTAAAACATGAGAGTCTTACAAAGATGAACTGGGTTACAAATGATCCCTGGACAATTAATTTTTGTTCAAATGCTTACTGAATTACACATGTGCCACATAATAAATTCAATAATGTCAGAAATTTCATCTCCGTGGTAAAAGTGTCCTGACATAAGGACTGTTCATGTTCCCCAAATGCATCCATTTGTTCACAAAAGAAATCTCCAGTTACCCCCTCCCTTAAGAGCCCTTATCCAGCACAGGAGAATTAAAATCTCTTCATTTCCTAGTGGATAGATTTTGTGACAAGGAAATCTGGGGAAAAAAAAAAAAAAAGGAAAAGCTCTTATATTGTTGGGGGTTTTTAACTTGCAAAATCTTATAGTTACTACATAGTAACCACCATAAGAGTATTTAGAAATGGAAATACTGCTCTTTTGTTCCTCTTTTTTACAAGGCTGCTTTCCCACATGAGATTGATATATGCAGACAACCATTCACAGTGTCCACAGAAGACCTGGTCTGTGATTGAGGACATCAAGGTGAATGGGACAAGTCACCTGTGAACACTACAGTCCTGTTTCAAGCAAAACATCCCAGAATACGAACCCAGGCTTGACTTGCATTGTGTCAAGAGCAAAGTTCCTTTACCTTTCTTTGCCTCTGCATTCCTGCCACTCTGGGTCTCACAACACGATGATCAGATTTGATTATTTGATTTGGTGTTCAAAGGGCTGAAGCACCTCCCTTATGAGGACAGGCTGAGAGTGTTGGGGCTGTTCAGCCTGGAGAATTATTGCACCCTCCAGGACCTGAAGTGGGCTACAAGACAGTTAAGAGGGACTTTCTACAAGGGCCTGGAATGAGAGAGGATGAGGCGGATGGCCTACATTGAAAGTGGGCAGGTTTAGATTAGATATTAGGAAGAAATTCTTTGTATGAGGGTGGTGAGACAGAGGGGCTGCCCAGAGCAGGTGTGGATGCCCCATCCCTGCAAGTGTTCAAGGCCAGGTTGGATGGGTCTCTGAGCAACCTGGTCTAGTAGAAAGTGTCCCTGCACTTTATGGCAGAGGGGTTGGAACTTAAGGTCGTTAAGGTCCCTTACAACAAAAACCATTCTGTGACGCTTCAGTGAATATCATCAAGGTCCACCCTTTCCTTTTGGAATTATCAGGACTCTCCTTATGAGAGCAGGACAAAGCCCTTTGTTAATATGATCTTTCAACACTAACTACCAGTGATGAGCTTTCTGAAGTAAGTGGCTTGGAGGGTTATTCTCCAGATCTGTGGGAACTTGATTTAGAGGAATCCTCATCCCTTAACTATCCCTTACATCTCTTCCTCACACACAGTCATGGGGATCTGACTCCCCATGGGCACTGTCCTCTACGGAGAGATTCAAAATGGACATGGAGGCAGGCAAGGAAAACAGGTCTCGCAAGCTCCTGGCAGTGTTGCTGCGATCTGCAGGAAACTCGGTGGACCTGTGGAAGGAGAGTGGGAATCAGAAAGCTCCTTGCCTATGAGACAGGCAACCCAGAGGCCCTATGAGAGTGAGGATAATACACAGGAGGGAACACGGTGAGAGAACACAGATGGGCTTTGTGAAACTGTGCTCTGCTATTTAACAAACATTGCTCAGCAATCTGTGTTTAAAATGTCCTGAAACCAGAAACTGTCTACCAAATGTAGCCTGAGGGCAGCTCTCCAGTTTGCCTTGTAACACTTATCTGCTATCAAGACAAGGAAAACAAATAAAACAGAACTTACAATTAGGCAGGTAACAGCTCCCCCAACCTCTTGTTCAAACGGGAAATCTAGCTAAGACATACTGGTGGGCCCAGGCAGACGCTCCAGGCTGGACTGGGTTTCCCCCTCAGTGCTGTGGGGTAGGGCTTGTGCCCAACAGCGGCTCTGACACAGGAGAGGGGCACATCCTGGCCTCCTGACCCACGAGGGGGTGAGCCTCCAGGGCAGCCAGGTTTCAGCATTCAGACATGTGAGGAGAAGCACAAAGAAGCCCTTTATGCTGCTGCAATTGCAACATTAGATTTCAGTTTTATTCCCAAACATGAGCTGAGCTCTCAGTCATAGACGGGCTTTTTAATCAGCCCTGGCAGAGATGAAAAGCCCGAGAAAGAGAGGCAGTGTCTGTGCAGAACAGCTCATTTACATTAAATAATTATCCTGAAGGAGAGAAACAGCAAGGGAGTTAATATTTTTTAATTATAAAGAAATAATTGCAGTCTGGAGGAGCAGATAGAGCCCTAGCTTTCCCTGCAAGTTACCTATTTGCAATAAAACCCAAACAGTAGGTTTGAGAGATAAGAAATATCTGTTATTATTTTGAAAACAGAGTATTGTATGGGAGGAAAGACAGGGAATTACTTCTGCATCCCCAAAAGGCTGCTGCTTTTATAATATCTCCTCTGCACGGCGGGATAGAAAATCAGTATCGCAAACATAAATGCTAAAAATACAAGAGCTGACGCAGAAACACATTCTGTAATCTGTTAGGAATGACTCTCCAGATGAATGTCTGTGTGTGTGTACGAGAGAGCAATACAGCGTTCTCGTACTGGGTATCTGCCTGCCGCACAGACTGCTGGTGCAAACTGCTACGTGCTTCCTCTTCTTTGATATTGCTTATTTAGTAACAAAGAGAAAGGATTCAACTCCAGTATTTCCCCATAAAAATTACTTTTGAGCCGAGATGAATAATAATAATACCAAGTCCTCAGATTAGCAACTTTTTTTTTTAATTGCCAGGAATTTATGATAGGGGCTGCAATCTCTTCTGTGCTTTTTGGATTACTTCCGTGGATGGAACTGAAGTCCTGAGCCTCCTGGCCCATAGCACACGAGCAGTTTTTTGGAACATGAGCATTCCACTGCGGGCTCTATTGCTTCCACCAAGGAAAGCGCCAAAATCTGTGAGATCCTGCCTGTTCCTCCTGCAGAATCCGGGCGGTGCTCTGCAATTCGCTACTGCTCCTCAACACAGGGCAGTGAGCACATTTTAGCTTTACACGGGCAGCTCATGGGCCGGCTGGGAGATGACCTCCCCGCAGTACATTCAGTAACAACATGAAGACAGGTGGCAGGAGAGAGGGAGCTCCTGTGCTCCCTGCTGACCTGAGCAGTCGCTCTACAGTGCATCCCTGGCCATGCCACGTGCCTCAGGGCCACCAGAGGGGACCTACTGGCACAGAAACCTGCAGCACCTCAGGGTGCTCAAGCATCCCCGGGCTGTAAAAGTTACAGGTGTGCCGTATTTCTGCTCTGAAGGGCTCAACCTCCTGCTTTCATCCACTGCATCTCACTGTGCCTTCTCATCCTTGATTAAACACCTGCTTGGTAAATGCACCTCTAGCAACGGTGACAGCTTAAAATTCGAAAAACATTATTTCACTTTGAAAAGAGAGAGAAGTGCAGTCATAGGGGAATCCAGTAGAAGAAAGAGGCTGGAGAGAAAAGGCATGGCAATGGTCAGTGGTGGGATAGGGCAAGGAAGGACTCCCACAGCCAGGAAGATGGGCATAGAAACAAGGCTGGACTTCCCACTGAGAGCACACGACAGCTACTGCTTTGCACCTCAGCTTTGCCCTGTCACCAAGAGCAAGTGATGCCATGGTTTATCAGTTCACATAGCCTGACCTAATTTTACACTGCTAAAAATCTGAAATATTAGTTTCTATCTGTAAGCGAAAGCAGGCTGTGAGCTGACAGATACCATCTTCCTGTGATGATCAAAATGGTTGCTGCTGAGATCTCAGCAAATGTAATTAATACAGAGCTTTTGTGTTACATACAATAGCAGAAAAATACATAGAAAAATAACATTCCATACAAATACAGAATAAAATTAACCACATTAATTCCTCCATATGTCAATTCTAAAATTTTCCTGTTGTCTTAAATTCCCAGTAAATCTCCTTTTCAGGCCCTGCAAGCTACTGTGTTAGAAAATTTAGAGGCTTACAACAGCAGATATACAAATCAGACCATAGTGTTCATCTATCCAAATGTCACTGGGACGTGACCATCAGGAACACTGATTTACATTTACAGCTCTAGAAAAAGGATTTGGTGTCATGGACTGTGTCAGGTACCCAAGACAGCATAGCGAAAGTTAATGTGCATAATACATTAAGCTAATGGGATTCAGTCAAGGGTGAATATGTCTCTTTGGGCTAAGAAAGCATCAAGTCTGCTCACGTCTTCTGAACTCTCTTCAGCCTGCCGAGTGCTTCTGCTACGGGCATGAATGTGAAACCAGAGCAGGAGAGGAAAAGAAGCAGGGTGTATCTGAGAGAACAGGGATGAAAAGACATCAAGAAACACTAAAAAATACTGATTCTCTTCAGCTGGAGAAAATGAAAGAAACAAAACCCAAAAGTTTCCTTCATATACTTATTTTGAACCAATTCCAGACTTGAAAGGCTGACCACACTGCCTCAAAAAAATATGACCAGAATGGCCTTGTTTAAGGTGAAGAGGATTTAAAACAGAAAACTTATTTTTGGTAAACATGGGTGAAAAAATAATTCCCTCTACTCCTTTAGACAGATAACCTCCTCCCACCTCTACTGTGCCATGAAAGTTAATAGAGAAGTAAGTTCAAAGAAAAGACTGAAAATTAAATCTGAAAAGTAAAGATTAATACCTTGATTTAAAGGATTATATTTTAACCTCAATTTTTACTATTTCCACATATTAATAGGAACAGCACCACCAACGCCACCACCTCCCCAACCCTTAGCCAAGGCTTCAAACAGGTTCTTCCTCGGCTTTGTCCTCTTCCTATAACGAAGCAAGGAAGGAGAAATTTACCTTTACTTATAGGGAGCAGATGAGGCAGGTTCCAAACACACAGAACAATCCAGAGCACAGCCAAGAGTTTCTCTTGCAAACTCTCTGCTTGCAAGGATTGAATCAGCACTTGTCTTCAAACATCTACATATCATTTTTTAGGTCAACTCTTAACACTAGAGCTTCTCAGCTGTTTTATATGTCAATACAGAATTATGTTTCCTCTGTGGCTTGGCTCAGAAAACTTTCTTTTATGGCAGTGCATTTTATTTCAAGACTTTCTATCAAGAATTTTCTATCATTCTCAAAGAAATCGAATTTGAAAAGCTGAGGAAATTCTTCTTCATAAGGTATGAGGTAAAATATGGGTAAAACTTCCATCAGAGTGTGTTCATATAGGTGTTAGTAGTCCTCTCTATATGTTTATGTTTGTGTTTGTGTGCAGGTGTCTTAGCTCACCAGTCTTCAGTTCCAGCTCCTTGCATTCATATTTTTCCTTCTGGGTATCTCCTGTTTGTCTTGCCCACGTCCCACCAGCCCACTCAGATGTGCCTCTGCTTTCCTCTCTTTGGCTGCCAGGCACTTGTACCTCTCCTGTGACATCCTGTATGCTGGAGCCTTTCAGGAAGGGTTTTGTAATGTGGTGCCATCACAGAGACATGTAGGATACATGGACAGGAGAGTATTCTCAGGCACACCAGATTCACTTTTAAAAGAGACTCACAAATACTCAACACAGTGAAAACTGTGCAGTATTTCCCAATGGACAGAGATACTTAGTGGGCTGATAGTGTCTTCCTGAGTGCAAAAAGGCCAGAATAACTTAAAATATAATCATACCTCTAAGCTAAACACTAACCGGTCATTGGTCTGCAATGTAGTTGTATATTTATATGCTTAAATATTGGTGTAAAATAGTTGTCAGAAAACTGGTTTTCTCTGGAAGATGTGACACACAATCAATGACCTCTTCAAGAACTCACGAAAAGCTTAAAAGATGATAGATCTATCTTTGTGGTCTAGCAGCCAAATTCCAGTCACATTTTAAGGGAAGATGGAGATATCAGAACTGAGACAAGCTATGAAATATTCAAAACACTTGGAGGATTTGAGCAGTAAAGCTTCCTTGTCAGCAGAAGATATTAAATCATAAAGGTCCAGATTATGCTGCACAAAGTCTCGCCCTGGAAGAAGATCCACAGAAATAAATTAAAGTAACAGGACTATTCAAAGGCTTCATTATTTTTCACTAGAAGGATGTAAAAATCTGGTCTCTAATAAAATCGATGTCATTCCTTCCTCTTACTCCTCAGATTACTTGCAAAACTATAATCAATCACACAGTACTTAATTAAAACCCCAGTACTGAGCTAATATGAATACTGGCCATGACATGAATGGCATCAAAATCTGAAACAAGAGACGAAGTGAACTGACGTGAATTCAACCATCCTCTGAATAAAACCTGGGCAGAAATGGTTACCCCCAGTGAAAGCTGGGTGCAGGGGTGAGCACCCAGGCATGTCAGCAGGACAGGCTAAGTTCTTGCCACGGGACTTGGGTGAGCAGCTCTGTGTTCAGAGGCTGGCTACCCATCGGCTTCATTCAATCCCTACTGAATCCCTGAACTAAATTCAATCCCTATTGCGGGTGGTCATGCACAAATAAAACCCAACTGAAAGACAGCAAGTAGCAGAAGATCTTTCCTGGAAACAAATAACATACTATTTTAGTGGACCATTGTTGAGACTAATGCCTGATGTACAAGGAAATGAGCATGAGATAACATTTTCAAAATAGACCGTGACACTTTTGCCGCATCGGGTCCATGGTATTCTGATGAGTAATGTCCATCCTTATCAAGGCGCCGTGTGATTCATGCCCAGGAGCCACGCAGGGTCCAAATGCCAGCCAGAAGAGCCGTGCCCGCCCCGTTACACGAGCAGCATTAGCAGCCCTTCACAGCTCCCCCAGCACCAGAGCCGTGTTCCCCCTCCCGAGGGCTGTATCCTCACAGCACAGCTATTGCTGGTACCAGCACAGAACCCAGGAGGGCATTCTTGTGCTAACTTAAAATCCTCTTCCTCTGGAAATACATCAGCTCTTCCACATTGTCAGGCTGGCCAAGCACGTAGTACGAATTGCTGGAGAGAGAGAAGTCACAGACCAGAGGTCTGTGGAAAAGGGGAGCACTACTGGAAAGGTGGAAGCCATATGCAACAGGATTTTATTGTCCTTGCACTGATAAACTGCCTGAAAGATCTGGCACCAAATCCAGCTGGCCTCATATGAAATGTGTCTTCGTGGAAGGCAGAGTGATGCCAAAGTGTTCATAGCAACCCACATTCCATGCTATGAATGGAAAGAAAATAATTCAAGATAAGAGCAAAATCATGGCATCTTCTGATTAGAAAGACAGTGCCACAGTATACGTTCTTATCATCAAAGTTTACAGCAGCAATAGCAAAATTTTTGGCACAAAAAAATTGTTTACCTCAAAATAATTATTTTTTTTCTTATTAATTTCTCTGGATAGATAACACACATCAAGCAAAACATCAGCATCTTTTTTTCTAAAAAAACCCAACTTTTTCCTTACTCAATCCTAGCCTTTTCTTGTCCCATTTCCCTCTCATTTGCCTACCCTCACAAAAAAAAAAAATTTATGTGAAAAGTAAGGAAAATCAGATAATGTATCTAAATAGGTGGAGAACTGCTCAGACCCTTTTACAGCCCAGTCAGGATTTTTGGAGTAGGGCGGAGGGGGATGGAAGTAGCACAGTCCAGGTTACTCATGTCACATTATGCTCAGGAATTATTTCTTACTTGAAAAGAATTACTAGGTAAAATGAATTTCAGGGTATACCCACTGCCTTGACAACCATATTCTGTTCTTCATGAATCATTTCCTCTGAGGTTAAGGAGATGAGGTACACAATCGTATCATTGCACACGCTTGTATAAAAGGTACAAAAGGCCTTTTCTTTTAAAGTTAATAGCAGGAGAATGAAATAATCTCTTCTTTTTTTACAAGAGAATAGTTTCATTGTTCTGCCCACATACTCTATTTGTTGATCTGACATCTGTAATAGTGAAGTGGAAGAGGAAAGGGAAGCGGATGAGAAAAATAAGTGAATTAAAATATTTGGGATAAGCTTTTGGAGCACACTTTATGACTGTGCTTGAGTAAACTTGACATGATCTAAGTAATAGCACAAATAATCAAACACTGAAGGAAAAAGTCCACTCTGATCTGGTTGCAAACACTGACCTCTCCCATACCATCACCCTTCCTACAGTGTTATTCTAATTTGCTTCTAAGGCTGTTCCCCAAAGACCTCATTCTCCTTTGTGCGTAGACAAAATTTCCACTGCTGCCTCTGAGAGTTGGTTTTTACTATAATGTGTTTGATTCTGACAGCAGCTCCTTGTGCTGAGTTAACTTTTTCAACTTAGATTTGGTTCCTCTGTTTTAGATGCCCCACGGGGTTCACACCATACTGCTGTGGACGGTGCTGAAAATATCAACTCCTTGGCAGGGCTGGGGAGTCTTGTCCTTATCTCCAACCCAGAGTCCAGGTGAGGAGCAGCCCCATGGCCTTGCAAGGTATGAACCAAAATGTGGGTGGAGAGAGCCTTTACATCTCTTCTGCCAGAGAACACCAACTCTGGCATCACCAAGCCACCACTGCCGGAGGTTGAGCACCCTCCTCAGGGGAATAACTCACACAGAATGGGGCTGTCTGGAGGGCTAGCAGCCGCCTGACTTGGTGGCCCTACTCCTGTCATCAGGCAGTGGAATTTGTGGTGGAGTGGATGAAGAGACTGAACTGCAATGAAAAAAACATACCCCGAGTTCTGCTGATAAAGGCAACAGTCCTTGCATTCCTTCCTTGTGCCAGGGACTTGTTGCTGAACCAGCAAGACCTAGGACCTTGAATAGCAAGTTAGAAGAATTTCTCACTGTGCAAGGAAGGCCCTCAAATTTTGCCAGTATTCCTCAGCAATGTCTCTGCTTGTTAAATATTTTCTGGATGTAAAGCGAGGGATAGGTTAATTAGCACGTACATTTTTATGCGGACCAGCTGTCTGCTCTGTCTGCTGTCAGAAATGAAAAGTCCCCTGGGAACCCCTATGAGAAAACACACCTTTTCTTCTAGGAATAGAATGGTTTTCTTTTAGTATCCCCTTCAAGTGTAACTCATTAATTTATAAATCTTGTCAACAAATTCTGGCCACTGATGTACTGTTGTTTTATCCTAAGCCTTTTTTTTCCCCTCCTTCCTCCTTGGATACCTAATACTCTGTGTTTAATGTGAGACACAGCTGTCTCTGCCAGCAGGAGTTCACATTCTAAAAATCACCAAGATTTATGCAACAGGTGTTCTACCAACCCACTGTGATAACATTTTCTCCATGCAATGAAACAATATACTGGGCTGGGATAAAAAAATAAATCAAAATAAAAGAATAAAAGATTTTCTGGCTGGAAACTAGACTTGGCACAACTTCAGCTTAAGAGCTGGGGTTTTATTTTTGTCCTACAGGAAACCTAAATAGCTTCCATATAAGTGGATGGGTGAAATTAGGAAGGTAGAATATAAGTAAAGGATTGACAACCCTGGGACAAGGCTTTGTAGCAGGAGGATAATTGGGAAGAATCTTCTTTTAAATATATGCATATCAGTTGCCCCAATGCCACTTCACTGAATAGTCCGGGTGCACTTAGCAAGCAACAGAAACAAGGCCACAGACCAATGCCTTTCAACCTCTTGCAACTTTCAGTCCCATAAGATTTCTCCAGTCCGTGATATGTAGAGCTCTGGGTAGAAATACTTAAGTCTAGTGGCTTTTGCTTTTTTCTTGTAGTCCCATTTTGAAGATCCTTCAGTTACCCACAGACCACGAGTTTAAAATCATTGCTTGAGTCAAACAAGCCTCATGGCTGATAGAAGCCCCTTATATCCCCCAAAAGCTGAAAACAGCTACTAATAGTTTAGAATTTATTCTGTGTGTATACAGTATATGTATATATATGGACTCTATATATAACATAGAATGTTATTATATTTAGACGTGATACATAATATTATAGCAAAAATGCCCCCTCTGCCAGGCAGTTGCAGAGAGAGGAACACTTTAAGTGTTTTATTCAGTGTCATAAAAAAGCATTCAAAATTTCATTCATTATGTATGTAAGAGACAGAATGACACTTGGTACTCAAGCTTTCAAATGGATCAGATTAACTGTCCCTCAGGAGACAGAGTTATGAACTCAGGAAATGCTTGAGCACTTATCTGCATGCTTTCTTCTGACAATGTGTTGGGAGGCAGAAAGCGGGGACAGCAAGAAAAGCAACCATTTCACAGGGGAAATAGACAGTACAGAAAATGTCATCCGAGTTCTGGGAGTGGGATGTTACTCTTCACACCTAAAAGAAAGACGGATTTGATAGCTCAAAACTCTTCGCAAAGAGGACTTTCAGTCTGGGCACATCTACCCATCTCCTGTCTCTGCCCAAGGTCAATGCCAAGTGCTTGAATGGCCTTAATTAACACTCAGGAGTAAGACCAGTGTGGTTTTGAAGACAGGTGGAGCATTTCACCCTGCCTTCTCTAAATAGGTTTATGACAAGACACTTCAAGCAAAGAAAGAAGATGAGCCAAAAAACAAAGCGGAAAAAAACCCCCTATCACTGGCTTACATACACATGCTTGATTCAAACAGTGATGATACAGAATAGACAAAATAGCACTGATCATGACCATACACCCATCTCCTCAATACTAGTAATGTATTTGAAGTACAAAGTCTTGAATATTTTGTTTAAAACAGAGGATTCACTATTAAGGCGTGTAAAGAAAAATGTGCCAAATAGCTGTGACTAGGGAAAAAATGAAGGGAGGATTTTTAAAGTACAGGCACTTCATATTACTGTCTTGTGGATACCCACTGGAAGACTGTAGTGCCAGGAAACTGAGGACAGTCCAACCTGGAAAAGCACTGAGCAACTTCAAAATTATCTCATATCCCTTCCTTGCTTACTGCTGATCACTCAGTAAGACAAACCCGCTGCCTTTCAGTAGGCACAAAGGAAGCAAAAACCTCCAAGGGTTACTATGCACCTGAACAACAGTATCAATAAGCTCCTGAGGGAAATAAAAAGAGCCAGCCAAATGTTGACTGTGAAGATTTAAGACTCTGCTGAAACATGTGTTTCACATTCAGGCTTTTCCTGTGAATTAGCTAGCTGTTCGGAGGGTACTGAAGATGCATGAGAAAGACTTCAAGTCCTAAACTGAATGGAGGGATTATATTTGTTAATACTGTTCCACAGTGCTCTGAATCCCTGAGGATGAACAATACCTCCCCGCATATGTGACAATTACTGTTGTGATTTGAGGTGCCTCTTTGCTAATCACGGTACAGCCATCAGCACTAAAAGCATTCAGCACTGCACATTGCATTATTAAGACAAGCTTTGTGCTTCTGTGGTGATCAGAAGTGGCCATGGATTGCTTTCAGAGGAAATGATCAGGCCTTCAGATGTGTGAAATGCTGAGACTTCATGCTGCCAGTGTCAGTCACAACCAGCATGGTGGCAAAAAGACCAGCTCAGCTGCCTAAGCCACAGTGGCATCACTTGCAGGAGGTTACAGGTGGATACTTCATTTTGTGCTTTCTGCTCTTAAATAAAACCTCCTTTCCCACTATATGGTCAGCCTCCCTGGAGGCTGCCACAGGTAGAGTTGCAATGCCAACAGCCACGCTCCCCCTGTGGCCATGCTGGGTCAGTGGGCACTGTCCCTGCTCAGGGATGTGCTGCAGAAGATGCCCAGCCAAGCCCTGCTGCAGTGGGAAGGCCGTAATGCACGAGCACAGCTCTTTCCTGGCAGCCTCCAGCATCACCAGCTGCCAAGGCAGGTGGGATGCCGAGGCAGGTTCAGCTCGTGGCATCCCATCAGTAGCAGTGCAGACCCTCAGCTGCCAGGGCCCTACCCCTGCCTGAGAGCCCTCAAGGTCACTGGAAATGGAAGCTCTTTGGCCAAAGATAAGTTATTCCTGCAAGGAATGTATTCCTACACAGTGCAAGGGCAGCCAGAGGTGCCAGAGGTTTCCCTTACGCTCAGTGCNAACCACCAGCTGACATGCTTCCCTTCTACTTTTAGCGCCTCAAACCTCTGCCCTCTGACTGGGCAAGCAGGGAGATACTGACTTCAGCTTCTGCAGGAGCACTCCCACACCGGGGTGGGGATGGGATAGGCATGCTTCCCTCT
The DNA here is from genome assembly GCA_013400655.1 of Mystacornis crossleyi. Classification (NCBI taxonomy): domain Eukaryota; kingdom Metazoa; phylum Chordata; class Aves; order Passeriformes; family Timaliidae; genus Mystacornis; species Mystacornis crossleyi. Next base: position 820 of record VYZQ01049191.1, on the reverse strand, counting down.
CCGATGTCCGACAGGCAAGAGGGACCAGTCATCTGCAGCAGGGACAGTTCTAGGACTGGTCAGGCTCTGTTCCACCAAATGTGTCTCGACCCGAACACTGGAGAAAATGCAGCCCTGCTCTCTCCACCTGTCCTGGCACTGCCAGGCCCACATGTGCCGAGACAAAAGGGCATGCTGGAAACCTCTAACAGATCCGGTGAAGTAGAGGCCTGACTCACCACTGCAGCTCCTAACAGTCCTAGTGGCAGCAATAGAGAGCATGGGGGAAAGAGGGCAGCGAAAATAAATAGCTCTACTCTGGAGGAAGTTCTGAACATTTTAGAGCTTGCAGCTGGGCAGCTCTTCTGGAAAACATTTTGATACAGGGAACTAAATGTTTTCCCTGAAAGTCTGTACTAAAACTGGATCTCTTGAGTGAGAGGATGCATCCTTTAGGCAGTAATTTGCTGATGCTATTTCAAAAGGGTTGAGGTGGATCATGTATGACTTCTCTCAGCATCTAAGTCATTTCAGTTTTTATGCTCTGCATTGTGGGGATGGGCTTATTCCAAGTTTTTGGAGCTGATAACACAGCAGTACTACACTGGCTTCTCAATGTTAATACAAAGACAAAACCCTGCAGCAGAATCACTTCTGCACTAAGGTGGAAACTTCATTCCAAGGGGTAATCAATCCAGCCTCAACTACTCTGTTTTATCAGGTCACTTCCCTTTGGGAAATCTCTACCCCTCCATAACAAACAGGCATTTCAAACACAAGTCCATCTTCATAACAGAGGAAGGCATGATAGTCTTCCCTCTGTCTTTTTGCCATGTGATAA
>VYZQ01049129.1:0-14760 GCA_013400655.1 Mystacornis crossleyi | reverse complement strand
GTTGCTCCAAGCCCCATCCAGCTAATTCTTATAAGAGGGGGCAAAAGATCCCAGACAGTCTCAAGGACAACAGTCAGAGCATTCCACAGTTTAATCTCCATCCTTCATTTAAAATAAATAAAAATACTGCCCTGGTGGTATTTTTCTACCCAAGCTCTGATGAAACAAAAGTAAATATTACTGGCCTGGCAGCACAAATGAAAGGAGAATAGAAGCAATGTATGAAATGTCAGCCAGCTTTTGTTTTTCTGTATTGGTCTTGTGGCATTTCTGTGGAAGAGGCCAGATACAAAGTTCTCTTACATAATGCTCACATCGCTGGAGTATGATTGTATCCGACTGTCACAGATGAGGATGCTGTGTTTATGTCTCAGTGAATTTCATCCCTTGGTTTGTGTGGCCTCTGACCTCTGGGGAATATCACAAATCCACTGTTATGGAGTACAATGGCACATTTGATTTATCAACTCCATTAATGATCTGGTTGAAGGGAGAAACAACATGTTAATTAAATTCACAACTGGTGATAAACTTAGTGTTGCTAGCATTGGGCAGGACAGTGATTTAGGATGGAAAGGTAGGCAGGGGACGGCAAACTGGGAAGCAAATGCCACTGTGCTCATGGTAGCTGGCAAAAATGTAGAGATTGGGGATTTACTGAGAAAATAATTCTTAGAATAAATGAGGGTGTTGGGCTGTCTGCAGTCTCCAAGGACTGTGGCCAAAATCAGCATTACTGTAGGTGCTGCAGAGCCCCTTTTACACTGAAAGGGGCAGTGCTGGGTGGTTACATTCAGGACAAATTAATAGTTTAAAAAAAACCCTAACCGACAGGTTGTCAGGCACTGAGTATTTTGGCACTGCTCTGTTGATGGTATTAACATAAATTCAAGCTGACCTAAGTGCACTGGGATAAAAACAAACATTTACCCTCGGAAAATCCTCGGACTGAATGTGAATTTCACCATAGGCTTTGGGCTGTTTCGTGTTTTGCATTTCTTTTCTGTGGGTTTTAGTAATGAAAACAAACAAGTAGGCTTCACCTTGGGTTGGAGTTAACTTCTTCTCCAGTCATTTTCTCTTGCCCATGCACTGACACACTCGGTGGCAGAGCAGCAAGTAGGCAGGAGGTTGTGCACTTTTCGCTTGAATTGAAAATGTTTGTTCTCTAGCATAATGCAAAATGCCTGAATTAAAGGCTGACTCGTTTCTCTGGAAGGATCTACACATCCAAGTGTACCTATGTGAGATTTTAAGTGCCCCACCAGTTCCAGGCTTTGGTGGGAACAGCCACATGCTCCAAGTTAAATTAATATATAGCAGGGTCTCGGTCCCTGCCCATGCATCATCCCTCCCCTCTCCTCTTTGGGTTGTATTCCTGACCTTCCTAATTGTCTCCAGCTGAAACTCTCCCTTCAAAGTGAGCTCAGATGCAAAATATTTTTGTGTGAAGTGTTAACACATTCTTTTGAGGGAAAACCTCTTTTGAAAGGTGGACTAAGCTAGAATATTAAATCAAAAATACTTTATTTTAATAAAGGTACCTGTTGATTATCTGTGAGGAGAGAAATGCTGTAAACCCAGCTGTGAGTTACAATGTATTGACCACTACAAGGGACAGTTTAACCAAAGGCCTCTTTTTCTTCACTGAAGTTGGTGTAGGTTATTGGAGGGAGATGTTTGGGGATGTGTTTACAAGGAATGGCATTAATTACTGAGGGCTGAACTAAATAAAATTAATTTTGAACAGGAAGTGAGTTACTCTGTCCTTGTCATAACGTCTGGTCCACATGAACAGTACTCAGGTTATTAAAAGGCTGCTTTAAACTGAAGAATTTCATTATCTTTCTTCTTGGTTGGAAGGAGGATGTTATTTTAAAGATCAAGGACCTTTGTTCAGGTGCTATTATACCATCTCAATGACACGTAGAGTTTGGGATTTCTTTCATTTATTTAAAAAATATTTTGCAATCAACAATTTGGGTTTTTTTTTCTCTAAAACTTTTTTGGTTTCTTTTTGTGCTACATTTTTTCTTCTGTGGTATACTTTGGGGTACAATTAGGAGTGTGTTCTGCAGCTGAATGGTGTCAGGACTGCAGCAAGCATTAAAGCCCTGGAAAGGTAAATATTGCAGAGGATGGAACAGCAGTAGTCCTGGTGGAAAAAAAGAAAGCCAACAGCATTTTTGGGATTTTTTTCACCCCTTGGTGTTTGAAGACTGCAGAGGGGGTTTGAGGACTTGGAGAATCTTGCAGACCATGGATGTCTGCCATAGAATCTCTGCAAAGATCACAAAATCCCTGAATGGTTTGGGTTGGAAGGGACCTTAAAGCTCACCCTATTCCACCCCCTGCCATGGCAGGGAATCCTTCTACTGTCCCAGGGTGCTCCAAGGCCTGTCCAGCCTGGCCTTGGGACACTTCCAGGGATCCAGGGGCAGCCACAGCTTCTCTGGGCACCCTGTGCCAGGGCCTCCTCACCCTCACAGCCAAGAATTTCTTCCCAATATCCCATCTAACCCTGCCCTCTGTCAGAGAGCCCAAGATCTGTGTGTCGTGCTGGTTCCAGTGGCAGGGTCAATAAGCAAAGGGTGCTGGGGCGAGTTTCACCAAAAGCGTAGGCTCGAGTAGTCCTGGGCTGGGGAAATGCCTCACTGTCCATGGGGGCACACGTGGGATGGAAAGCTGGACCGAGGGCAGTGAGGGACGGGTTTAATGAGTGTGTCCCTTAATGAGTGTGTCCCTCACCTCCCTCCCACCTCGTGCTGTTCTGTAGGGCGGGGGCTGAGTCTGGTTAACGTGCAGCACGGGGGGGCCCCGTGATATTAAAGGAAAACTGATAATGCTTCCCTTGTTGAGTGCTTGGAGGCATCCCTCGTTCCCCTGGCTGTTATCTGTGCAGCGTCCCCGTCCCCCACCCCATCCCCTCCTAACGAAGGAACATGCACAGAAGTGGGCTGGCTCCCAGTAACGAGCCTCCCCAGGCTGGGGATGTGTCATGGACAAAGCAACGCTCTGAGCAGCAAAGACCACGTCTTAATATGAGTTTTCAGCAATTTTAAGGTGAATTGCATTCACTGCCTTGTGATAGGCTTCAAAAGTTCCTGTCGTTTGATGTGTCGGAGGAGATCAGTCGCTATTTTGGAACATTAATTTATGCAATTCAGATCACACTTGTAGGGTTTTTTGTTTCCCAGCGTTTCTTGTTTTACTAATTGCAATTGTTTCACGTCCTCTAATCTATTATACTTTTTAATAAGGCATATAATTCATTATTTAGGTGGTAGTGTTCTGATAATTAGATGGGTTATTTTTGTCAGTGCTGATTAGTTGGTAAGTACAGATTAATATTTGAAGACTTGATGTGGTCTCTTGCTATTTGAGTTTCAAAGAGGTGATGTGGCACTCGTTTCATGATATTCCCAATAACTTCATCCCTTCCAGCCTGAGGAAAGTGCCAACAAATTGTAAAGAGGCTTTGAAAGCCTTTGGATCTTGTTTCCTCTGTAAAACTCGTATTAGAAAAACGCCTGCGAGTGTAGGCTGGGGGTGATACACTGAAAGTGCAGCTCCTTGAGCAGACAGCAGCACCGGGTGCCACGGGAGTCTGTACCCTAAATGGTTTTTGGGTGCACAAGCAATATCCTGCACGTTGCAGGGCAGGGACCTGCCGTCTGCTGGATATGTCCTAGAAAAGCCTTGCCCCTTCACAAATAGAAAGCCTTGGCCTTTTTTTCCTCGTGGAGTTAATTGCAGTGTGGGACAATGTGGCCTTTGTGTGACTGTCCCTGTGCTGGGGACGGTTTCTGCTCTCCCCCTCCCGCAGAGCTGGCAGCGATTCCGGTCTCTCCCTCATGCAGAAGCTGTTTGCAGGATTAAGGCCTTTGTAGTTCGTTTGCAGACCGGTTAGTGGAGGGGTGTGGTGGCTGAGGGGACAGAGTGGGCACCTGCAAGCTGTCAGGAGTCGGGTGTGGATGTCGGGGGGGTGAAACATCCCAGTGTTCCCCCTCCCCTGCAAACCAGGCCGAGTGAGGCAGTGGCTGTGCTGCAGTGTAATTAAGCATGTGTTTGTGGAGTTGTAGCCTTCTGCCCTGTCCAAGATAATACGAACCATGCTGCTGGGAGAGATGATGTTGTTGGAGCTGAGCCATCGCATTATTTGAGACCAGATCTCTGGGAAGAGGGAATAAACCAAATGATTTTTAGTCACTTGGTCACCCTTGCCAAGGAAACCACAGTGCTCTTCAGTGGCTCCTTCTTAGTGTAGACTCCTTCAACCCTCCCTGCTTTAGCAGATGGCTCCAAACACAAATAAGCCTCAGGGATGCCTGTCACTGCCTGTGACCCTGGGGAAAGTAGAAACCACATCGGAAATGAGCGGGGATAAGGAGATGCCGAACATTTTTCTTGAGTAAAGAAATGTGGCAGAGGGAATGTCAGGATAAGCTCTGTGCATTTATCAGTGCTGCGAGCGCACCTCGGGCAATCCCTTCGCACCACCCCAGGACGCCAGGGGGGTTCCTGCTCCTTGGTGGTTCAAGGACGCTTGTGTTAATGGATCCCTGTATCCACAAAGATGTTATGGGGTTTGCATGCATTTCCTGAGCCGCTCTGCCTGAGGATGGGAGCTGAAGTCATGGAGATGCTCCCCTTCGAGTTCCTACGGGATGAATTTGGCACTCGCTGTGCCTTTCACATGGAGATCCAGCTGCGAGCAATGGTGTGATGGTTGTATGGATTTGGAGATGAGTTCACAGCCTAGTGGAAAAGCAGGGCAGGGAAAGGATTTACTGAAGTAGAAACAGAGGAGAGTTGCTGAGAGCTTCTGTACTTCCCCTGGTTTTGAGTCTGTTGAGCTGTGGAAATAAATTAGGGGCTCAGCAACTGCAAATGCGGGACAGCAGGGTCTGCCAGGAGGGCAGAGCTGGAGCAAAGAAGACTAATGATGTCTCCATTGCCCCACTGCAGTTCTGTCAGGCAGCCTGGGAATTCCAGCCCCAGTTCACTTGGGCTGTGGTGCTGGAATTAGCGCATCTTACGAGAAATGGCTTGTGTTTATGCAAGACATCGCTGCTGTTGGAGAGGGGGGTCAGAGTGTAAGTTGGTTAAGCGGCCGGATTGCCCTGGTGTGTTTGCCACAGGATAATGGAAAATTCCTGTGAGGAGCTGTGCTTGATCTGGGGCCAGAGGGAACAGGATGAAGTCTATTCCACCAGCGAAACGATAGAAGAGTACACTGTGCATCTTCCGGCGCCTGCTGCCAATGTTTTTATAGGCTTGAGATTTTATTTTGGAGAAGAAGAGTATCGGCATGCAAGGCCAACCTGCAGCCCTGCCAGCTTCTTGCCTCGTGTCCTCTCACACTGCCTGGGAGCCATTCCCCTGGTATAATTTTGGAGAAACGTGTCCAAAGAGCCTGTGACAGCTTCGTGTTCTGCTTCCCAAGAGGATGGGAGGAATTCAGAGCTGTGGGGTCCCTGTGGTCCTGACACAGCACACTGAACACATGAGCTCTGCCAACTCCAACAAGAGCTTTTCGGGGGCTGCAACAGCCTTTACATCCTCCTGCTTTCCCTCAGTGGGTTTGGGTCCATCCTGCTGCATGAATATTACTAATTACCATCAGAATTTGTGGAGTTGAAGGGAATCTTAGAAAACTAGTGTCTAGTAAAAGTCTATACAAGGAAGTCTTAATATCTCTTAGGACTCTGTGGCATCCTTGTGTTATAAAGCCATTTGTGCCGTAAGGCTTTAGGCTGAAGGGTTCAACTTGCTATTCTTAAGCTGTTATCACTAATAAAATGACTTTGCACTTTGATAGCCTTTCACTCCAGGATCTAAAAGTACTTTAAAAATGCTAATGAATTAAGCTTCTTGATAGCTTTTGAGTGCAGCTCTTCGTACAGGCATTTGTTCCAAAACCTAGTGAAGTCAGTGGAAAGTTGTCTGTGTCGTTAGCTCTGGCAAATCCCTTAATCTGTCTGTCCCCGCTTGTCCCCTCTTCAGCCAGAGCTGATGGCACGTCTTCTCATGCCAGGAGCCCTCATCCTTTCATCAGTGGGATTTTTTTCTTGTTTTTCTGCCTGGTTCCACTGCTGAGGAGCATGTGGGGGTAGCAGTGCTTTGAAGGTAAGGGAGGGGGGACATACAGATTTAGGGTTACCTAGCTTGTCTGATGTTGTGCTCTGACTTAACATCAGAGATTTAGGAGGCGTCTGGGTTGGAAATAGCATCAAATAATTCTGTAAGAGAAAGCCTGTTATCCCAGCAGTGATGCCGTGTGGAGCCGTAGCTCTGTGCTCTTTGTTTCCTTCCTGCTCAAGGAGTGGTGTTTTCCTCCAGTGGGAAGATTTCCAGTCCAAGACCATCCAGTGGGCTTTATTCATTCACCCATTTTCAGTTTGTTGGAGGTTTGCCATTGGTTTAAACATTTGGGATCATGCTTTGGAGGAGACGGCTCCTTCTGCTGTAGGACATAACCATGGACGGGAGCAGGGGAGGGCTGGGCTGTGAGGCGGAGTGGGGTGGTGCTGGTGGAAGCTCTTTTGATGCAGTTCATGGCTGTCAACAGAACTAGCGGGGGATTCTTCTTCTTGCTGTATTAAAGAAGATAAAAGCAGTTCTGCTCCTGGCAAAGCCGTAGACACAAGGCACTGTGAGCATCTTGGCTCCCTTTCCTCTTCTAGACGTGTGATGGGTCGTGTAAAGTCCTTATGTCTGATCAGCCATGACAATCTGTATTTTATGGATTTTCACTCCTTGTCGCCCTGTTACAATCTCCCCTCTCCCCTACCTTTCATTAATTGTCTCTCAAAACTATCTTGTCGCTGCTCTGATGATTTTTTCCAGTGGATAAGCCTGTTACAGATAATCTGGTTTGCTGAATTTCCTTTCTGCTGGGCAATCTCCTTAATAGCTGCCTCAGAGGATTTCATCCTGTTTGGTTTAAGGATGTGGCTTCAGATAAATATTCTGTTTCTCCATGGTTCTTCTGCTGATTAAGGTCCATTCTTTCCCCTTAATAGTCTCCTAAAATACTTCTGAGTGGGAAGAGTTTCATGGAGACTTAGCGTGTGTTTGGTACTTCTGAGCAAACTGTGTTGGCCAAGATGGTCAAAATTCACTGTTGATTTTGGATGTGTCGACTTGGACAGTTCAGGGGCCAAGACAAAGGGAAGAAGAAAGATGAGGGAGAGAAAAGAGTTTTAATCCTTAAATGTGACATTGCTTGTACAACAGGGTATGTGATTGTTGGGATTTCTCCATGTGACATCCGAAAGGGGATAAGAAAGTGGTCAAAAGGCACATGCATCCTCTGTTTATCCATTTCCCACCTCTGCAGTAATTAATAGCATCATTTAATCTCTTTCAGAATTTTACCAAACTTCAGACATTTGCCATCACTGCTCCTTTTGAAAAAGCTCATTTTCATCACCTTTAAAAAAAAGCCTTTTTCATATGTGCTTCAAGGATGCTTTTTCTTTTCCCTGTCCAAATCAGCTCTGGATGGAGGGTCAGGAGATTACAGTTCTTTTCCCAGAGTTGCCAGCGAGCTGCTGAATGATCTTCAGCAATTCGTTTGATCTTTCTGCGCCTCATTCTCACAAATAAGGATGTTGGTAATAACTTTCTATTGTTAAAGCTCTGGTAATAACTTCCCATTGTTAAAGCTCTTAAAGCTCTCGTATGGAAAATGCTATATGGGACTTAAAGTAATTATTGTCATCATTTGCAAGCGAAGGTGCTGGAAATAAAAGTTTCTGCAGCAGAGGACCTTGGTTCTTGTTAAAGGGAATTATTAGAATAATTTTGGCTGGAATGACCAATAAAATGTGAATCAGGCAACTGCCTTTATTGATTTAATAGTTGAGCTAGGTGTTAAGAGAAATGGGGGGAGTGTGTGGGGTTCCATTTGGGGCATCCTGGGAATAAAGGAAAGCCTGTGCTGACTCCGGCTGAATTTGGTCTTGTTTACTATCTAAACAGTGTATGAGGTCCTGGTACATAATGGCAATATGCCATTATTGATAAAAACCAACCAAAACACAAACCCAACAACAACCCAGCACCAAAACCCCAGCAAACAAACCCAGGCACAGGGATGTTCCTCCCACCACTGCTCCTGTGTGGTCTGTGGCTGCCCAGGTGATCTCGTGTGAAGGCGCCCTGCAGTGGAGACAATACCTGGAGGAATACCCTGTGGTATCCAGATCCAGCAGTTAGAGGTGCAAGAGGATAATGAAGACATAGATGAGTTTGCTCTATACATTTCTCAATTCTTGGCTCCCCACCCTGTCCCTCATTGCGTCTAATTTTTATAGCTTGCTAAAAATAGGTCTTGGAAAAGACTTGGAGCTGTTGAGATGGAGACAAAGCAAGACCGTAAATCACTTGACAGCTCATTTCCTTATAGCAAATATCCCACTCTTATGACTTTATGTTTAGATTAAAGAAGGAATAAGATGTAGGGAGAACTTGGTTTGGTTACTGTGTGTTTCAGTTGTTTCTTTTTCCTTTAATAAATAGCAACATAAGTAGATATGAATGCCACAAATCTTACTGGAAAGGCTTGAGTTGGGCATCAGTTTTTATCTTTTAAAAATGTCACATCTGTGGGTTTTGGGTGCTGATGTGGGGGTTGGGGTCGGGCTTGCAAGATTGTGGATGGCTCCGTGTGAGGAGCAGTGATGCCACACTGAGCGCCACAACCACGACTGTGTCACCTGGTGGAGGATATGCCTCATCTGGTGTCTGCCAAGTTCTTCTACCCTTTGTTGTCACTGACTCTGTGCTCTGCAACCTTTTCAGTCCTATTCCTGCAGCTAGTGGGAACTTTGCCAGTAATTCCAGTCAGGATAGGACCAAGACCTTGACAGTCATTTCCTTTCCTTATGCACGCAAGGCTTTCCCGAGCTCTCTGAAAATGCCCCTTGATCTGAGGTTCTCTCATTAGGCAGGTTAGAGCATTATTCAGTGGCCAGGTTGGTTTTATTCCCTTGGGATATTTGCTTTGCACTCTGGCTGGGGATGAGAGAACAACAACCGCAGCTGCGGCTGCATTTTTGGAAGGCATGGGCAGCTTTTTCACAAGACCTACATGTCTACCTCAGTCCTCTGCAAAAGCCCTGTTTCAGAGGGATCTGGTGGAGGTTGTCTCTGGTGTGATGCACGTTGAGATTCCTCTAGCGCTGCGCTCCGCTCCGCCGCTGTTCCCGCCCTCCATCGCCTCGAAGGGCCCAGCCAGACGAGCACAGATTGTGCCAAAGCTCCACCGTGCAGAGACAAGCCTCGGGATCAAGGCTGTATTAACAGACTGCATCTTCCTCTGTGGCAATATGTGTTTCAGATGAGTGAAATTAGAGCCTTGTCTTGCTGGATGCAGTTCTGGATTATCAGATCCATTATCCAACAGTCGTGCTGGTTGATCATAGCAAATATTTTAGTGGTGTTATGCACGGCTGGATATTAGCAATGTGTAATGGCAGCTTGGGAGGGATGAGTCCTGACAAGAGCAAGGACAATGCTCTTCTTTCACCTGAGCTGCTGTTTCCCAACCTTAACACCTTTGCACGACAAAATGCTCGGTGGCAGCCAGGGGTTAGAGTTGCCTTGGAGTTGTTCTATCTCTGTGGCACAGCAACAAGAAAAAGGAGTTATCATTGTCCCAGGAGGCAGAGAACAAATTTAGGTCCTGGTCTTGCATATGCTTATCCAGCTAATTAGCTTTACTCAATGGAGCCCATTCAGCCTGTAGCACTTGTCCTTCATCTGTTCAGGACCGTGTGTGTGAATGCTCATTGAAACACACGGTCAATTGTGGTATTGTTGCACATACATTATTGCTTATGGTCTTGTTGAAGCCAGGAACAGTCTCTCCATTGTACAAATTTTTTTTTTTTTTTTTAATGCAATACAGCTATTGCTGTGAAATGATGGGCTCAGGTAAATTTATTCTTTTCAATTCCTGGCTCTGAAATTGCTGAGCTCGGCTGTTTAAACAGGAAACAATATTTGTCATCGCTGGGGTTGATGTGGCTCCAGATTCGGATGTCGTGCCAGCTCCAGGACTTTGAGTAATAGACACATAATGAGTGATTACCCGATTGTTGTCGGGTGGTTGTGTATCAGGACCTTTCTGTCTTAGCAATTAATCTGCTCGTTGATGAACACTCGACCAGCTCCTGCTGGGATCTCTTGTCATTTCAGTCACTTGGCAGCAAAAATTGCAATGAGACTTGTATCACATTTTGAAACTGATTTTTGCTGATGCTGTTTAAGGATACAGGAGCACATAAGAACGAGCAAATCTTGTATTCAGTGGGAGAATATGAATGCTGAATGTGCCGAGCCCGGGTCAGTGCACCAGCTGCTTTTACTTTGCTTCTAGATTAAAACTAACTTGTGATAGCGACAACTGAGCTTAAAAACCAGAATTTACATGATGATTCTGTGTTAATGATATTAAACATAATGGCACTAACAATAGCCTGTTAAAGGCAAATCCACAGAGATTTCTTTTTCCATTTGACCTTGAGTGCTGACGTTTGACTGGCTCAGCATTGCATTTTTTTCCCCATGTTTGAACTTGAAAGGTTCTTTAATACTCAGCTCAATGTTCCTGTTTTGCTTTTTAAATTCCTTATTATTTCCCATGGCTGCAGTGCAAACTGATACCCCGTGCCAGGTCATTTCCAGGACTTGGACCTGAATTAGATTCAGTAGCTGGAAGGCGCTGGGCCTCAGAAATGTTTGTACATGATTCAGTTCCTGGAGGACAAAGACTCATCCTTGGCCATGGAGCATCCTACACTCCTTGTGCTTCCAGGCACTGTGAGAAGAGAATTGTGGAGGCAGGCTGTTCCCAGGATTGTCCTGCTTAAAATTTCCCGCCTGCATGGCTAATTTTGAGTTTTGTCTCCTTTCCCAGCCAGCTTCTCTCTCCGAATCTTTATCAGATGCTAATTAGCATTCGTTCCCACCCAGCCCCGGGATGTTTATTAAGGTTTTGGGGAAAGCTTTGCTTCTGGCACTGTTGCAACCCTGTCAGTGAAATCTCCCATAACCCCTTCACACCTCAGCTCTACCCCTTGTGTCCAGTCACCCTGAATTATTGAATTTCAGCCTTGCTTAGCATCTTGTGACGAGTAAGTCTTGAGGATCAATAGGGGTATGGCAAGATCTGCAGCACTGGCAGAACTTCCAACTGGAGATGCTGCTGGTCCTGCAGAGCTCAGGGAGTCACCAGTGGTGGCTGCAGACCAATTTCATCCTATAGTTTGAAACTCCACCATAAGCTGCTGCCTGCAGGGTCCACGCTGTATGTGACCCAAGTCAGCAGATGCCATCAGGCACTTACTGGCTGTTGCTCCCCAACTATTTTTATTTGCATGCCTGGAATTCCGGCTTTCAGCTCAGCAGCAATAAATGAGCCATTTGCATAATGAATGGTTTTAAAATCTGCATCCCTGCAGTGGCTTGAGCCTTGCCCTTCAGAAGGGCTTGTTTGCTGGGAGAAGGTGGCATAATTTAAAAAGCTGAACTCCTCTGAGAAATGGATGTTTTGGACGAGAAATAGGTTATTTTTCAGCTAATTTCTTTTGTGGTTGGATAGTTAGAAGCAAGCAGAGAAAATGCAGTGTATTGCCCTGTGATACTGGAGCAGTGGGGTGGCGTGCTCAGAGACAGGTGAATGTGGAAGAGGCAGGTGGGAAGGAGATTTGGGCTAAAAAGGTCCGAGGAGTGCACCTGCAGAATAGTGGGGGAACACCAGGGGCACACGTGCTGTACTGGGGTCTCCTTGGCAGCTTTTTCATCTGGCCTGCTGGTGCTGAGGAGCACAATAATGCACTGATCTTCAGTGCTTGGGAGGTGTCTGTCCCTTCTGCCACCCTTCCCTTCCCAAAAGGAAGAACACATCTTGCTCTAAAATAATCCAGATGAGGTGTGAGTGCTCCTGTGTCCCTGTGGATCCTTTTGGAATGACCCACTTGTGACCACGAGGCCATCAGGTGCCCAAGACCTCCATGTCCTCCACCTGAAACTGGGGCATCTCCCAGTCGTAGTGAGGTGCTTCACTCCTCTCCTTCACTGGGGTTATGGAGCAGGAAATCCCAAAGAAGCAGGAGCCCTTGGGCACAAGGAGTTTTCCGCTGTGTTAGCGCTGCCAAGAAGCCCCGCAGCTCGGTGGGTGATGGGTTTCCTAATAATTCCTAATAAATACAAACCGGGAGGATGAATAATGCGCAGCAATAACTCTCCTGCAAACATTAGCATCCCACTCCTGGTGATAAGGCGTCGCTCTCTTTCAAGTCCCTTAAAATGCTTTGCGTGTTTCCAGGACTCTTGCTGCAAAAATTCTGCAAGGCATCAGTTTCTGTTTGTTTTCCTTTAAACTGCTTTCAAATTCCTATTTGCCGAGCACGTAGTGAGCTTCATGGGAGGAAGAGGAGATGAGTGGAGCCGAGTCCTTAATGGAAAATAAATGTGAATCAAAATCCGGCCCAAACCCTGTAATCTCTGCCCCACACAAGAAAGCTCCACTTCAAGGAATAAAAGTCAGAAAAAATAGGTTGGATTTAATTGCTTTGGATGCCGTGGTACAGCAGAAGTGCAAGAAGGTGATAAAAGCTGCAATTTAAAGCTCGGCAGCGGCGGGTTGGAAACGCCGGAGCTGGTGTGCAGGGAGATGGATACTTTATCCCTGGCACATCTCTGCTGAGTTAAGATAAATGTTGAGCTATTAAGTTCCTGAGAGCATTGAGAGGCTGGGAGAAGGTCACGTACTGCTTCCTCTGTTTTGGCTTTGCCTCTGCGCTGCGTCGCTTCCTTTGCTGAGCTGTAAGGAGGATTCCTTTCTCCTCTGAGATTCTCCCCACTGAGCCCCCCAAAAATGCAGAGGAGCTCAGGACAGCCCAGATCAGGGCACAGGGGGTTGCTTCCTCCCATAAAAGCTCACAAAATCCAGGCTGGAGCCAACTGTGCCATGTGGGCAGAAGTGACAGCTGGGATCTGTCTGTCCTTGGTAGGATGCTTTTAAGGGGTTTTAAAACTCCTGTTCACTTTCTCTGAACAACTTATGGTAGGGTCGTGATGGTCGATATGGTCCCGCCAGGTGGAAACAGCGTGAAGTGCCCACAGCTCCCAAAACACCTTTGGGTACCCCCATTTCCTTTCTGTCTTGTCCCCTGAGGTGGAAAGAGGCAGAACAGTGGGGAGACAGGACAAGAGGAAATGATAGGATGAGAGGAAATGGCCTCAAGTTGCACCAGGGGAGGTTTAGGCTGGATATTATGAAAAATTTCTTCAACAAAAGCATTGTTCAGCCCTGGCACAGCTGCCCAGGGCGGTATGGAGTCCCTATCCCTGGAGGGAATTGAGAGACATGTACATGTGTCACTTCAGGACGTGGGCTAGTGGTGACCTTGGCAGTGCTGAGTTAATGATTGGACTTGAGGATTTTGGAGGGCTTTTCCAATTAAAATGTTTCTGTGACTCTGAGATTCCATGGAAAATGTGCACAGGCCAACAGCTCTGCTCTGTCTTCCTGCTCAAATCCTGATTTCTCTGTCCTTGGGAGGCTGGGCCAGATAAAAGACTGAAGTGAGGGAGGACAGAGGAGGGGAAGAAGATGAATCTCTTGCATTCATTATTCTGTATGCAAAGAACATCAAAAGCACTAATGGAAAAGCCTTTTTATATTTTTCATCAAAGCAGTGGTTCAGATTTGGCAGGCTGAGTTCGGGTGGGTGAAATATTTATGAATGGAGCAGCTGTGGGGCACTGCTTTAGGAGGACAGTGAGCGCTCCCTCCCTCCTTCCCTCCCTCCTTCTTCCCTAAATATGTTTTTCCACTTGGTCCTTTTTTCTCCCCCTCTGCTTTAGCTGTGTTACTCCTGTTAGAGGAACTCGTGGATGAGCCAGGACTGAATTTGCACACCACAGGTAGTAAGATGTGCCTATTTTTTGCTTCACATAACTTAGGAGAAAAGAGGGGAAAGGGACAAACCAAACCTCAGAGGTGGGTGCGGACAGCAATGGAGGTTGTTCCCTGATTTCTCTCTGCTGTTGCTTCCATGTTAAACCTGAAGAACTTTTGAATTATTTCTACAGCTAATAATTCATCATGGTTTGGGTTTTTTTTCTTCTAAGAAGGACAATTCCACTGACCCAAGTGAGTTTTATCTTTTATTCTTCCCTAGTAGTTACACCCATCCACATGTAGGGAACATGAAATTATTTGTGAAGGTGTTTTAAATCCCAGTGTATTAATTCCTAATCTAGATTTATTATTATTCTTTCTAATTTTGCATCATCACTTGGTGAGTAAGGTGGCTCAGAAAGCACAGCAGAAGAGCTGATACACAGTTTGTATTGAAGTATCAGGTACGCAGGGGGAGACCTGGAGCACTCCTGTTCATCTGAGGGGATGGGAGAGCAGCAGTTGGGATCAGTGTAAACCAATGTGTCCTTCTCACAGGCAGTGATACCCTCAGTTTATTTTAATAAAAGTAAACTGCTTTTCCTTGTGGGTTTGTCCAGAAGATGGTAAACCCAGTGCTGTTATAAGTGTGTGTTTTTCACAGTGATGCTGTCACTGCCTTTCCCTCCTGGAGATGGTGGGCAGGTAGCCAAGTGTCACCAGGGATGCTCAGTTTGGGGTACAGGGTGCTGAGGTGGAGTGGTGGCAAGGAGCTCCTGTGGCTTTGAGGAGAATATGGGAATTTTAGAGCATCTCCAGTGACTCGATGTGTGTGTGTGTGT